>JARQOD010011476.1:0-23291 GCA_033576555.1 Oophaga sylvatica
CCTTTTAAACCCCTTACACCCCCTTTCTGGGGGGGGGGGATTTTTGGTCATTTTAATTTCATAAAATTTTTAATTTTTTAAAAAAAAAAAAAGGGGAAAAAAGAAAAAAAAAAAAAGGGGAGAGCAGAAATATTAATTTTTCAATGACGAGCAACAACGTGAAAGCTTCCCGGGACAGTGAGCCAAAGCAACTCCCCAATTTTGGCAAAAGGGTTTGGGCCCTGTACGACCCTGCGAGGTTTTCCCCCAAATTTTCCCCCAATTTGAATTTAGGGGGAATGGTTTGGGGGGGCCTTTGGAAGCTGGGGGGGATTTTTTGAAAATTGATGGCAAAACGGTTGGGACTCCCCCACCCCGGGGAAATGTTTCCAGTACAGCCCACTCCCAAACCCAAAGCGCATTTCTGGAGAATTAGCTGCTTTTTGGGGTGTTTGGGGGGCACCCCCAAAATTTTTCCCCAAAAACGTTTGCACATTCACACCGCGAGGCCCGCACGCGAGGACGGTCTATTAATGGGGTGGAGGGCCGGGGATTGCAAAAAGCCTTTTGGCATGGGGGGCAAAGTTTCATGTGTTCGGTCATCGACGCACACAGTGAGCCTGAAATCCTCACAGGGGGGAGGAGCGGGGGCCCAAACCAACTTTCAGGAACAAAATTCCCCCGAAAAAAAACCCCCAACGTGCTCGTTACATCATTTCCCCAAAAGAAAGTCGTCCTCAAACCCAAAAACCCAATTATATCCAGCGGGAAAATCTCGCGCAGGGGTTTCCAATTGCCCCCAAAGGGGGCCCCCCTGTCACACTCCATTTTCTAACGGGGGAAAAGGGGACATTTTCGCGGGTTGTAACCTGGAGCGGCGTGTTATTAGACAAAGGGGGTGCAAAGTAAACTCCCCCAAATGTACGAGACTATAAACCCCAAATTTATGCCCCTATGACAAAATAAAAACTATAAAAACGCTCCTATGTACAAAAAAAAAACTACTATAAAACTGCCCTTGTAAAAATTTAAACTATTAATACTGCCCCTTTGGGAAAAGAATACAATACTATAAACTGCCCCTATGTACAGAATAAAACTATATTTTGCCCTATGAAACAAAAAAATTTTAAAAATACAAATTTT
This sequence comes from Oophaga sylvatica, assembly GCA_033576555.1. Classification (NCBI taxonomy): domain Eukaryota; kingdom Metazoa; phylum Chordata; class Amphibia; order Anura; family Dendrobatidae; genus Oophaga; species Oophaga sylvatica. The sequence goes on from JARQOD010011476.1 coordinate 1,126, forward strand.
ACGCCCCATGTAAAAATTTTAACTATTTAAAAACTGCTCCTTTTAAAAATTATAACTATTTTAATTTACTGCTCCTATGTACAAAAAAAAATACTAAATACTGTCCTTGTACAAGAATAAACTTTTTAATACTGCCCCTATGTACAAGAATAAAATACTATAATATTTGCCCTTTTTGTAAAAAAATATAACTCCCAAAATAGGGCTCCTATGTACAAGAATATAACTACATAAATGCCCCTATGTAAAAAAATTTAACACATAATCGCCAGGAAAAAAATTTATAACTACATAATACTCCCCCTATAAAAAAATAACACTATTTATGCCCCTATTCAGTCCCCCCCAAATTTTTTTGGAAGACACAAATTTTTTGTTTTATTTGATCGCTGCCCCTGGTTTTTTGTGTGTTTGCAGATGTTTTTATCCAGAAAAAAAAATTTTAATTTGGGTAAACTTTTGGTAACAAAATTATAAAAAAGTTAGAATGAGTTAATGCAGAAAGTAAAATTTTGCAGTTTTCCCCCCTTTTTTTTTCAGGACCTCTGCAATTCTCCCTGGCCCCCCTTCTTCTTTTTTGGGGCCCAAACCCCTGATGATACGTCCTTTTTAAACAATCAATGCTTTCATTTTGTCAGTTTTTTTGGGTTTTTGTTTTCCCCCCGTCCTTGAGATTGACCACAATTTAAAAGGGTTTTAATTTGGGGGGGGGAGTTTGGGGGCCCCAATCCCCCCAAACTCTATGTTTTTTTTTGGGACCTTTTTGTATCCCCTTTTGGTTTTTTGGCCCAAGGTGCCCATCATGTGGAAAGGCATTGTTGATCCCCCAAACTGTTTTGGGGGGGTTTTGGGGGGAAAATTTTTCCTTTTTGGGGACATTCTGGTCCATTTTTATTCAGGGGGTTTTTTTTTGGTAAACTGGGGAAAAGGCGTCCTTTTTGGGTGAGAAGCAACCTCACAAAATAAAATGGTTCGGGATGTTTAAACATTTGGGGATGGACAAGATGGGTACGTCCCTTGTCTTCCCCCAATGGGGGCTTTTCCCCCGAGCCCCAAAAAACAACAAAAAGGGGGGGTTTTTCGGGAAAAAAATTTTTCCCCAGTCCTCACGTCATCCCCGAAATTTTTTTCGGGAATTTTTCAGTTGCCCCGATGTTTTTTCTGGGGGAAAAGGGGGCTTTTTTTTTTTTGGGGTGCCCTCCTTAAACCCCCGGGCCCGCTCCAAGTTTTCCCCCACAGGGGTGGAGTACTAAAACCTCCCCGCTGCCTTTCCCGACAAGTTGCCTGCGGGAGCCTGACCCCGGGCAGTGAAACATTTTTAAGAGACGGTCCTGGCGCTTGCTGGCTTTTTTGGGGGGCCCCCCAAAATTTTTGGAAAAATTGGAACCCTCCCCTTTTAATTCTTGATGATGCGATAGATTGTTGACTGGGTGCAATTTTTCTAGCGCGTCTTTTCCCCTTTTGGCCTTTTTTGTGCATTGAAAAGATGATGCTGTTTCTTTAGAATAAAAAAGGGGAAACAGAAGAGAAAAAATGATGCCAAAACACCAGTCTCCTTTTAAAGTGTTTCCCGTGGGGTCATTCTAATCTGCAGATTTTTTTTCCGCCCCCTCCCACAACACCCCCCAAAACCGTGTTTAAAAAAGGGAAAAAAATGAAAAAGGTTTTCTTCCCCTTTTTAAAGGGAGGGCTGTAATTTATGTTTAAAAATGTTTTGGGGGGGGAAATTTTTATTTTTTAGCCAAAAATTGCTTTGCAAAAATTTTTTTTGGGTTTAAAAAGTCACTCTTTATAACTTCTGGGGTATAGCAAATTGTTTATTAGAAAAAAAATGAAGGGAGTAAAATTTGTAAAAATTAAATTTTTGTATTTTCAAAAACGGCCTTTTGTTTAAAAAATTTAACTACTATAATTTTTGTCCTATAACAAGAATTTTTAAAATACTATATACTGTCTTGTCAAAGGGGGAAAATAAAAAAAATAAGGCAAGTGCACCCTTTTGGGTTTAATTTTCGTTTTTTTCGCGGTTTTTTTCCCCCCGGGGGTTTTCCCCGGGGAAAAACGCGGGAAAAACCAAAAAAATTAAAAAACCTATAATTTTTAATTTTTTTTCCCCATGTTTTTTGGCCACATGTTGCGTTTTTTTGCGGAAAAAAAAACAAAATGTTTTTTTTAAATTTTTTGTAACCCCGGGGTTCCCCCGCCATAGGAATGGAACCGCTTACTTTTCCGATTTGGGTATGCCCACATGCGCAAATTTAAAACCCCCCCCCCCCCCCCCCTTTTGGCGGATGGGACCCCCCCGGGTTTGGGGCAAGAGACCTCCCCCAGGGCCCCGGGTACCTATTCCCCCCAAAAAAAATTTAAATTTAAAAAAAAAAATTAAAAATATTTCACCTTCCCCGGGGGGCCCCCCCAGCCTTCCCCCCGGCCCCCCCGCCTTCCCGCCTTCAGCGACGCTCCGGCAAAACCCCGGGGGAAAAATCCCCTTTTTTAGAATCACCCAAAAGGCATTTGCGGTCTCGCGAGATGCACGTCATCGGTGGGATTTGTTGCAAAAAAAACCCCGGGGCCCCGGGAAAAAGCCGGGAGCGTCGTGAAGGGGGAAGGGTGCGGGGGGGGCCCCGGGAAAAGGGGAGAAAAATTTATTATTTATTTTTTTTTTTAAAATTTTTCATTAGACTTTTTTTTTGGGTGGACATAGGCGGCATCAATAGTAAAAAGTTGGCACACTTTTCAAAAAACTTGTTGAATGGTGACAACCTGTCAATCAGTTTTCCAACGATGCTACAGCCCCTAGAAAACGCGCATTCTGCAAGAATTCCTTTTAAAAAAACTATTTTTTTTGGCGGGGAACAGAAAAAAAAAACGTGCGTTTTTAAAGGGGAGAATGCGGGATTGCCCGGGGGAAATTTTCCCCCGGGGAATTCGCAAAGTGTGAAATTAGCCTAATACTGCTCCCCCCTGTGAGGTTGGTTTTTTGGTTTTCTCAGTCTGGAGCAAGCCCCCCGGGGGCCACCCTGGGGGGGAATCCCCAGGGAAAGGGCCCCCCCTTCCCCCCTACCCTGGGACAAGCCTCCCGGGGCCCCCCAAAAGGGAAAAAATTTAAACCCAGAGCCACTGTCAGCCCCCAAGCAGCGAGCCCAAAAAAAGCACGTTCTGTGAGGAGGAAAAAAAAAACCCTCAGTAAAGTTTTGGGGGAAAAAACCCCTTTTCCCCAATCCCGCAAAGAAGCAAGAAAGGGAAAAAAACGGTCGTGATGGGTTACAGCCAAAATTTAAGTCAGGGAATCCCCGTCAGCAAGCAGCTCCTCCGGGTGCACGGTGAGGGTCGCCCCAGCTGTGCGATCACCTCTCCGGGCCCCAGGCAGAGACGGAGTTTTTGGGAAAACCCCCATCCGGGGAAAAAACGCAGCATGGGATTTGGGGGCGGTCAGGCGCCACGGTCGCAGCATGGCCCGCAGAAAAAGTCGGGGGGGCCCCGGAGCCAAAAAACCCGGGGTTTTGGGAAAATTAAGGAGACGTCGGGGGTTTAAGCGCCGGGGGGCAGTGAAGCGGGGCCCCCAAAGGGGACGGGGGGGGGGGGTGCCCTGAGTTCAGCTCGAGGGGAATCCCGGAAATGGTCAGAAGTTCGGTGATTTTTCAGCACAGAAAGCGCCTACAGAGCAGATGCACTTGCTATAAAAAGGCTTTTAAACCCCCGGGAAAATCTTTATTTTTGAGGACTCTGAAAAACACGGGGGGTTTTGCTGGAAAAAAGGGGGAGGGACGGGGGCTGGTTTCCCAGAGGGAGGGGGGGCCCCCCCGGGGGGAAGGAAAGGGAAAAAAATTATAGGAAAACCCGGAATTTTTTAATTTAAAAGAAGCAGAACTCTGCAGGTTCCAGGTCGACTTGCCCAGGTGGCCCCCAAAAAAGCAGGGGCGGGCAGTGCTGCAGCCCGCAATTTTTTTTCCAAAAAAGGGGGGGAAGCCGCCCACACGCCCCTTTGTTTTACCCCCGCAGACGTACCACAGTCTCAAAAAAGCCCAGCAAAACTGTGCACCCTTTCCCAAAAAGAAAACGTTTGTGCAGATTTTCCCCCCAGGGACAAAAAATTTACAAAAGCCCAGCCAAAGCCCGCAGCAGATTCCAAGCAGGGAGAGAAGGGACATTCCCTGAGGGACAACAATGCAGAAAAAGCCCGCACAGGCCGCCTTTCGCGATTCCCCAAAAAAACAGCTGGACAAATTTTTTTGCACGGGACTACGTTCAGCGCCGGGACCCCAGTTGGGCAGGGAAATGTGCGGTTTTCCTGAGGGGGCCCGGGGGCTCTGAGGGTTTGGGGAAAAACCCCGCGTATCTGGGGGGGGGGGTTGGGGGGGGCACATTCTTTGCTGGCCCCCCCATCTGTAGTGACATGTGTTGTTTTTAACAATTTTAATGATGTTTTTGTGTTTTTCCCCCCTTTTAAATTTTCCCAAACAACAAGGGGGTTTGAACCCCCCCTGCTGCGACCCTGACCCCGTCAGTCAGCCAGTGTGACCCGCGGTCCCCCCCAGTTTAAAGGGCCCGGAGTCGTGGCCTCCGCCCCTTCCCCCCGGGGGCCAAAATTTTACCGGCGGCGTTTAAAGAGGAAAAAAAGTGTCGTTTCCGGCAAAGGTGCCAAGGGGACTGCCAGTTTTAAGGTTTTGGCGGGAGTCTTTGTTCCAGTGGGGTTTGCGGGCCCGTCAGCTTTTGGCGGGGGTTAATTTTCCAAAGGAGGGCTTTTGACGTCGTTTTAAATCGGGGGGCCCCGGACAGGTTCCGGGGGCTAATTTCCCCGTTTGAGGGCAAATGAGGGTGGAGTTTTTTCACTTTATTCCATCTCTAAGCCTACCTTTTCGGAAATTCATTTCTGGATGATTGTTTCCCCCCCCAGGTTTTTTTGGTGTGGCTCCGGGGGGATTGTGCCCGGGGGTCTGACCCACCAAAAGCAAGGCTTTTTAGGGTTTTTGGCGGGGGGGGGGGGGGTTTTGGTGGGGAAAAATGCGCCATGCGTAAATCACGCCCCTTTCCCAACTCCTTCTTTATTGGGAGGGAGAGGGTGTGTGTTTCTATCCGGGCGCCTCGTAAGTGCTTTAAATTTTGGCAAAGGGGGGGACCCGGCGAAAAAAGGGATGTGGTGGGAAATGCAACCCGTGTGGGGGGGGGTCGGCCATGTGGCTGCGACTGCCAGAACCCTCGGTGCACTCTGTGGGGGGGGTCGGTCACCCCCCCAGGGGCTGCCCGACGCCCCCCCCAATATCTGTAAGGCTATCCCGATGAGGTTTTTGGGGGCAGGGGCCCCGGGTTTGGAGGAGGCAGCTTTTTTTTTCAGGGGGAAAAATGGGGCCGACCGGAGGCCCCCCCGGGGGCTATAAAGGGGACACCAGGCAGCAGGGTTTGAGGGGGGGCCCCCCGGGGTTGGAGGGGTTTTTCCCAGGGGCAGCAGTCACAGGGAAACATTACTTCGTACTACCTCTGTGCTCAGACCCCTTTTAAAAAAAGGGGAAAAAACGACCCCCCGTAAACCTAGAAAGGGGGATGCCCTGGCCAAAAGGGCCGGAAAAAGGGGCCAGAGGTTTTTCAGGGGTTTTTTGGGGGTTTTTTAATAGGTTTTTGGGGGTTTTGTTGGTCGACGGTGATTTTTGGGGGGGAAAACCCTTTGAAGAATTGAGCAGAGTTTGATAGGGACTAGAGGCTGCCTCCGCCAAGCGGAAGCCCTTACCCAGGGTCTCGGGTAGATTGAAATGGAGCCGGCGGGGGGACCAGAAAAACTCCGGGCCATGTACAAGAATATAAAAATAAAAACTGCCCCATGTCAAAAATTCTATATATTTCCCCTATTACAAGAATAAACACTATAATATGTCCCATGTAAAGAATTAAAAATTTTAAAATGCTCTTTTTTACAAAATAAATCAAAACTGCCCCCTGTCAAGAATAAATATATAAACTGCCCCCCTTTACAAGAATAACTATAAACTCTTTGCAGAATATTAAAACTATATACGCTCCTATGTCAAAATTTTAACTCAAATACTGCCCTCGTACAAGAATTTAATACTTAAACCCCCCCTATGTAAAAAATATAACACTAAATCTCCCCCCCTTTTCAGATTTCTACTATAATACCCCCTTGTACAAGAATAACTTTAAAAATCCCTTTTGTACAAGAATATTAAATCTTAATCTCCCCCCCGACAAGAAAATAATACATATCGCCCCTATTACAAGATTAATACTAAAAGGGTCCTATGTAAAAGAATAAACTACAAATACGTCCTATGTAAAAAATAAACTCTATAATTCCCACGACAAGAATATAATCTATAATACTGCCCCTATGTAAAAAGTTTTAAATATAAAATATCCCCCCGTACAAAAATATAACTACATAATTGCCCCCATGAAAAGATTAACTATATAATACCCCCTAAAACAAAAATAATACTTAATACTCCTATGTCAAGAAATAACTAAATACTGTCCTATGTACAAAATTATAAACAAATAGCTCCCATGTAAAGACTATAACTTCTAAAATACTGCCCCTTTATACAAAAATATAACTACTAATTATGCCCCATGAAAAGAAAAATGCTATAATACTGCCCCCTTTTTACAAGAATATAAACTATAATATGTCCTTGTACGGAAAATAATGCTAAATAGCCCTATTTCAAGAAATAACTACTATAATACGCTCCTATTACGGTTTTAAACTTAATATGTCCTATAAGGAAATAAATCCCAATATGCCCCTATGTACAAAATGAGTCTTAAAAGTGCCCTTTTTCAATTATAATACTTAATATGCCCCTAGTACAAGAAAAAAATATTAAAAACTGCCCCCATGTCAAGAAAACTATAAATACTGCTCCCAGTAAAAAATAAACTGCAAATATGCTCCCCTATATCAAGAATAAAAAATTAAAACTGCTTTGTCGGAAATAATGCTAAATCTGCCCCCATATACAAGAATATAATATATAATAGCCCATGTAAGAATTAACACTATAATACTGCCCTAGTACAAATTTAAATACTAAAATACCCCCCAGTACAAGAATATAACTATAAATATGTCCTATGACAAGACTTAACTGCTAAATTTTTGCCCCCCTTTACAAGAATATAACTACAAATACGCCTGTCGGAAAAACTGCTTAATCTGCCCCCTATAAAAAGAAATTTTCTACTTAAAACTGCTCCTTTGTACGGAAATAACTATTAAATACTGCTCTAGTAAGGAAAAAACTACTTAATTTCTCTCCTATGTACAAAATAACTATTTTAAAATACTGCCCCTTTGTACAAGAAAACTACAAAATACTGCTCTATGTACGGGGAAATTTAAAACTACTATAATTTATGCCCTATTACAAGAATAGATATTTATAATCCTGTCCTATGTACAAGAATAAAAACTACTAAATATGCCCCTATGTACAAGAAAAAAACTACTATAATACTGTCCCTATGTACAAGAATAAACAAATATAATACTGCACCCTATGTAAAAGAACAATACTATAATACTGCCCCTTGTACAAGAATGATACTATAATACGCTCCCTTTTAACAAATATAACTACTATAATATGCTCCTATGTACAAGAATATAAACTACTTAATATGCCCCTATGTAAAAAATATAAACTACTATAATACTGCTCCTATGTACAAGAATATAACTACTAATTATGCTCCTATGTACAAGAATATGACTACTATAATACTGCTCCTATGTACAAGAATATGACTACTATAATACTGCTCCTATGTACAAAATAACTACTATAATACTGCCCATATGTACAAGAATATACTATAATACTGCTCCTATGTACAAGAGTAACTACATAATACTGCCCCTATGTACAAGAATATAACTACTATAATACTGCTCCTATGTACAAGAATAACTACTATAATACTGTCCCTATGTACAAATATAACTACTATAATACTGCTCCCTATGTACAAGAATATAATACTATAATACTGCCCCTATATAAAGATTATAACTACTATAAAACTGCCCCTATGTACAAGAATATAACTACTATAATCTTGCTCCTATGTACAAGAATATAACTACTATAATACTGCTCCTATGTACAAGAATATAACTACTATAATACTGCCCCTATGTACAAGAATATAACTACTATAATATGCCCTATGTACAAGAATATAACTACTATAATACTGCTCCTATGTACAAGAATATAACTACTATAATACTGCTCCTATGTACAAGAATATAACTACTATAAATACTGCCCCTATGTACAAGAATATAGTATAATACTGCTCCTATGTACAAGAGTAACTACTATAATACTGCCCCTATGTACAAGAATATAACTACTATAATACTGCTCCTATGTACAAGAATAACTACTATAATACTGCACCTATGTACAAGATATAACTACTATAATACTGCTCCCTATGTACAAGACTATAAACTGCTATAATACTGCCCCTATATACAAGATTATAACTACTATAAAACTGCCCTATGTACAAGAATATAACTACTATAATATGCCCTATGTACAAGAATATAACTACTATAATACTGCTCCTATGTACAAGAATAAAAACTACTATAATACTGCCCCTATGTACAAGATATAACTACTATAATATGCTCCTATGTACAAGAATTTTAACTACTATAATACTGCCCCTATGTACAAGAATTAAACTACTATAATACTGCTCCTATGTACAAGAATATAACTACTAATACTGCTCCTATGTACAAGAATATAACTACTATAATACCGCTCCTAGTACAAGAATATAACTACTATAATACTGCTCCTATGTACAGGAATATAACTACTATAATACTGCCCCTATGTACAAGAATATAACTACTATAATACTGCTCCTATGTCAAGAATATAAACTACTATAATACTGCTCCTATGTATAAGAATATAACTACTATAATACTGCTCCTATGTACAGGAATATAACTGCTACTATAATACTAACATGTGTAGCAAGAGAAAAAAGAGGAGCAACTGGTCCTTGGGTCCAAAATAACATCAAGGCGTCAGTGTCCGTATGTATACAGGAGCCAAAAAACGCCAAGTAACTCACCCTTGTAAAGCGGTGCTTCCTGCACGCGAAACGTGCGTCGGGTCTCTGTATACCGGCCCAGGGATACCCACGGTGCTTCACTTCATCTGGTGAGTTACTTGGTGTTTTTTTGGCTCCTGTATAAATACAGACACTGACGCCTTGATTGTTATTTAGGACTCAAGCACCAGTAACTCTGCCTGCTTAATACATCAGTAATTTTTGCACTTGCACCTTAAACATATTGGTATCAACCAATCGGCTTATTTGCCCTTGGGTTTTTGTGAAAATAGGACTACCAGGCCCAGTCAGTATATAGGGGCTTGGATGCGATGCCCCCGGCGGCCCCCTCGGCTGCAGGCGAGCTCAGGTACTCGTTTTTCGGGCTCTGACCTCTTGCCAGGTGGTTATGAATGGCGCACCTTCACTGCCCACCCTGAAGAGGAGCCACTGACCTACAGGCTTCACCCTATGGAAACTTCCTGTGCGGGGGACGGAGGCTCGGCAGCGCACTGACTGCTGTGTCCCCCCCACACTCCTGTCTGATCACTGGGTGGAGGCAGGATGCAGCCGCTCGCTCAGCACAAGGCCCGAGTGTGCAGGAGACAAGCCGAGCCCTGTCGGCCGGGCGTTACGTGCCCACCCGCCATTATTCACGCTCCGCTCCACCATTCCCATCTCGGAGGTTCTGTCATCCAAATATCTGCAGGAAAAAAGGAGCTTTTGTGTCACTGTCACTAATACATACGAGTGACGTTAAAGCGAGGAGCGGCCGCACAGCGGCAGCGTGCACGAACGAGGAAAGTCACGGCGAATGCAGCGCCCAGAGGGGGCGCTATACACATACATTTATTGCATCATTTCCATGTCAGGGGATATCCAGATTTATCGGCGATGTTACACGGGCGCCGCTCATCTGTCACCGCGGCCCGGACAGTGTCGTCCTCTTCTGCCAGGAAGTCATACAAAGAGGAGAACTTTGCAGAAAAAGGGGCACTACAACTTCCAGCATGATCGAGATGCAAGCTGTTAGGACATGCTGGGGTTGTAGTTCTGAGATAACCGGTGTCTCCTCCAGCCATCTACAGACAATAGAAGAGGGGACAGAAGGATTGGAAGCAGGAGTACACAGGGCTTTGTTTATAGTCTGTTACCATGGAGACACATAGGTCTGCATGGAAGCTTTGAACATAAAACGGTAGTAGAATTTTGATTTGTTGGCTCCTTCACTAAGCGCCACATTAGACCCCGCTCCATAGATCCAGTGATCCAGCAAGAAGCAGCAGTGATTTCTAAGCTTCTGCAACCAGGAAATAAGCAGAATTTATTATTGCAGCTTTGGTAGTGACTAGAGATAAGAGGAGATACAGCTCGATTTCAGAGCAGAAGTTGATTCGACATATTAGACACAGATCGGAACAGTCAGTGATGAGAATAGGTGCTGCAAAGCTGACACTGCAGTAACAATGATTTGTGGCAATGCTGCAAATAAGTTCCTTAAAGAGACAGTACAAAATAAGAACTTGGTTCCAAAGATTAAAATAATTATTTAGAAGTGATAAATGCTTGAACAGTTGGGCTGTTACTCGATATCCGCGCAGATCTTTTATCCGTTCCTGGTTTACACACCTTTACACAAACATAGCGGGCAAACAGTTTACATTTCTTACATCACTTTATACCAGTTCAATGACATGGGAACCCGATGGTTCCCAGCAGCTCCCAGTAACATTCAACCAATGCAAAGCTCCTGATACAGAAAAAGCTGCAGCAGTGTAACACCTAAACAGGCTCCTTTCCCACCCCGCGATAACCTGCATGCTCTCTAAGGGGTCACCGCGGCAACACTGCATGCTCTCTAAGGGGTGACCGGACTCTTTCTGACATGGAGCATTAACCCCAACACCCCCTAACCTTAAATTATTAAAATTGCTGATATTAATAAACTATTGCATAGCAAATAACGAGAATTTATATTTTAGGGTTACTGTCCCTTTAAGAAAAAACTTTTAAAGGGTTTTTTTAGTATTAATTTAACTAAACAGGGGTGTTAAGTTTGGTATGTGGTAAGCATCCTATTTATGTAGATTACCATACTTAATAATGGAGTATTTCTCTTTAATATATAGTAACCCCATATGTTTTTTTATTTAAAGGGGAAGGTACATACAGGGGTTGGACAAAATAATCAAAAACATCAACAAAAGTTAGTTTAATATGGTGTAGGTCCACCTTTTGCGGCGATTACAGCCTCAATTCTCCGAGGTATGATTCATACAAGGTGTGAATTGTTTCCAAAGGAATTTAGTCCTTCTTCAGTGAGAACATCCTCTAGTTCTTGAGCGATGATGGCGGCGGAAATCGACGTTCTAACTTGAATTTCTAAAATCGACCATAAATGCTCAATATGTTGAGGTCTGGGGATGTGGGGCAGATGAGATTCTCAGCTTCATTAGAATGTTCCTCGTACCATACTTTAACGATTCTAGCTGTATGAATTGGTGCATTTTATCCTGAAGATGGCTTCCCCCGGGAACATTGCTTGAACCATAGGATGCACTTGGTCGCCCAAAATGCCTAAATAATCGCGGCTGTTAATTCTTCCATGAAGGGATATCATTGGCCTGGAAGATCTCAGGAAATACCACCCCAGATCATCACAGAACCTCCACCATGTTTTACGGTTGGAGAAGGCAGTCTGGATGGAATGCTTCTTTCCGCACGTCTCCAAACGTCCACGCGGCGGGAGGTCGGAAATAGGGTAAACGATGATTCTTCTGAGAATTCACATGTTTCCAGGGCTCTGAGGGAACCAATTTTATCTGGGGGAGGGTTCTTCACCACTCTAAACGCTACATGTTTCCACTGCTCGAGGGACCAATTCTGGAGGTTCTTTCCCACTCTAAACGTACATTGTTTCCACGGCCGAGGGACCAATTTGGAGGGTTCTTCCCCACTCTAAACGCTACTGTTTCCACGCTCGAGGGACCAATTCTGGAGGGTTCTTCACCACTCTAAAACGCTACATGTTTCCACTGCTCGAGGGACAATTCTGGAGGGTTCTTCACCACTTAAACGCTACATGTTTCCACGGCTCGAGGGACCAATTCTGGAGGTTTCTTCCCACTCTAAACGCTACATGTTTCCCGGCTCGAGGGACCAATTCTTGGAGGGTTCTTCCCCACTCTAAAACGCTACATGTTTCCACGGCTCGAGGGACCAAATTCTGGAGGGTTCTTCACCACTCTAAACGCTACATGTTTCCACGGCTCGAGGGACCATTCTGGAGGTTCTTCACCACTCTAAACGCTACATGTTTCCACGGTCGAGGGACCAATTTGGAGGTTTCTTCCCACTCTAAACGCTACATGTTTCCACGGCTCAGGGGCCAATTTTGGAGGGTTTTCACCACTCTAAACGATAATGTTTCCACTGCCCGAGGGACCAATTTGGAGGGTTCTTCACCACTCTAAACGCTACAGTTTCCACGGCTCGAGGGACCAATTCTGGAGGTTTCTTCCCCACTCTAAACGCTGGAAACATTTGTCATTGAGAGCAGCGGTTTTCGAATTGCAGCTCTTCCGTGGAATCTAGATTTGTTCAGTCCCCACTAACAGTTTTCGTGGAAAATGGGTTCTGTAGGTTTTCATGGAACTCAGCAGTAATTTTGGAGCCGTGGTTTGCGATCCTCTCTCACAATTCGTTTAGGTCCGAGGTCTCTCTCAGTCGACTTCGACTTTCGGGGACCTGTGCTTTGCTGCGGACGTTTCTCTTCTCTTTCAAGCGCAGCATTATTTGGAGACAGGGACCTCTGGCACGCCAAGCATTCAGGCACGTTCGGGTTTCACTGCGCCTGCCTCCAGCACCAACAATTTGGCCTCTTTGAAAACCAGGAGGTCTGCCATTGAATCAGGATCTCATCAATGTTCTTACAATTATCAAAACAAACAGTTTAATTTACTACACATGACAAATAATAAACTACAAAACATTACCTATGTACGGTTTGCATGTTTATAACAAGCTCGAAGATTAGATGCCAAAACTTTAGGTGTTTTTTCCCTTATTTTTTCCAACCCTGTAGGTCAAATTCTTAATAATTAAAAACTAGATGCAGGTTATGCTACATCTTAAACCAGGAGTGATGTCCCTTTAAATGGCATCTGTCGTCCATCCCCTCCCCGGGGCCTGCGGCCAAGAATGACCAAGCAGATCCAGTTCCGGCTCTGCCGAGTGTTGCTTTTGGTGAAAGAAACATTCCAGCCTGAAGAAAACAGTATCTGAAGCGAACGCAGAAAATAAAAAACTGAACTGCGGTTGCGGCTTTTGGTGGCCTCTCCCGACCCCCAACAAAAGGTTAAAGGGTGGCTAAAAAAAAAAAAAAAAAAAATTTACCTAATGGAGAAAGTCTTGCCCCTTTTTAAGATTAAAAGGGGAATTTAACTGGGTAAAAAGGAGTTTTTTAATTTATTCTTAATTTTTCCTGCTGCTCCAAATATTCGGTTTTTTTTTTCCACCTTTTGAATCCCCATACGGTACCGGATATGAGCATTCTTATTTAGGGTTTACAAGGGGCGTGGCTCACAAGCTAATTATGCAGAGCAGCCTACAGTCCGCCCAGGATCCGCGAGCAAGGGCCCCTGTAAATATCGAGGCCCATATCTCTAGAACCGTTATGGCGGATTTACAACAAAGAAAAATCGACATGTTCAGGGAGCGCGGAATAAAAAAAAGACACCGCCAAGATGAATCAAACCCGCAGACTCCAAAACTTCGGATGAGAAATCCAGAGGTGGATCCCCACGATCATAAAGGGATGACGTACCCCAGAGGTTTTCCAGCATTTTGAGACCCTTTAAACTATCGAGTGAGACTTGCAGTTACCCAAAGGACCCGGCGGTCCAGAAATCATTCATTTCACATGACCCTCTTCTCCCCCCCAATAACAACGTATATCAAGATCCCCCCACTGCTCTCTACCGGGCCGTGCGCTGTATCTGCAGCTCAGACGCATGCGATTCTGTGCAGGGTCCTGCGAGAGAGAACGGTGGAACGCGCAGGCGTCTCGCTGCACAGGATGAAGTGACAAAAAGGAACGAGGGAATGTATGTAACAAAAACGATGGAATGGAGTCATGGGGGGGTTAAACATTGGTCAGTCTGTTTTAGGGGTTTTAAAACCCCCCACACATATAGACCCCAACAAAAAAAGGGGTTGGGGGACAACTGTAGTAGCTGAGATGAAGGGCACAATTCTTTATGGATCGGGACCGGTTGTCAATTTTTCCCCTCAAAGAGCAGCAATAAAACTGCAGGAGGCTTTACACGAGAGACATTTTTTATATATAAAAAATTGATAGGAATTGTCCCCACAACAAGCAGCCGCCGTGTCTCCCCGCAACAGTGCCAGCCACGCCGCGTCCCCCCCCACAAGTGCAAGCCACGGCCACCATCCCCTGCAACAGTGCCAGCCACGCCGCGCCCCCCCGAAAACAGTATCAGCCCGCCACTCCCCTCGCAACAGTTGCCGCCATGCCGGTCCACCCGCAACAGTGCCAGCCAGCCCACGTCCCCCCGCAACAGTGCCGCCACGCGCGTCCCCGCAACAGTGCCGTTCGCCGGTCCCCCAAAACAGTGCCAGCCACGCCACGTCCCCGCAACAGTGCCAGCCACGCCGCGTCCCTGCAACAGTGCAGCCCGCCGCATCCCTGAACTTGCCAGCACCCCCCGCGTCCCTCGCAACAGTGCCAGCCCGCCGCTCCCCCTCAACAGTGCAGCCACGCCGCGTTCCCCCGCAACAGGCAAGCCATGCCGCGTCCCCCGAAAACAGTGCCAGCCACGCCGTCCCCCCAATAGTGCCAGTCCGCCACGCTGCGTCCCCCAAACAGTCCCAGTCACGCCGCACCCCCAACAGTGCCACCACGCGTCAGAGCGAAGAAGGGCTACATGACTGAACCTCCCCATTGGCCACGGGGGACATTGCTGGGGAAAAACCCCATTAAAAGGTTTTGATTTCTGAATTTTCCCTTTAAAGGGAAGGGGGTGAAGAGATGCTAAAAGCATTAGGCAGTTAAAACGCAAGTTAGAAAACAAAACAAAGATTACAATGAATTTCCACGCCTGAACATTGTCGTACTTGCTTGTTTTCTCAGTTCTTTGCGGATTACTTTCTAAATCTCACTTTTCGTGGATGGAGCTACATTTCTTTTGACACAACAGCCCGAAATGGTGACATTCTGCCCGCAGACGCCACCACTAAGGGGCTCATGCTTAGTGTATTAAGGTTGGTGTATACAAACCCAAATCCCTTAGTGGTGGCTGCCGGCAGAGGGAATGCTGAGCTCAGTTCCATAAAATGGAGCTACGACCGCTATAAAGAATTTTGGACCTGAAAGGAGGAAATTCAGGTGGTTTTACATAAATAAAAATGGAAAAGCCTGAAGTTTCACTTTGTTTTTAATTTATTTTTTACATAAACTCGATGATGGGGTCATCCTGTCCCACCCCGCTGGGGGGGGGGGGGGTCGGCAGAGGCCATAGGATAAATGACAGTCCTAAAACCGATATCACACTAAATATAGCAGTAGGAGAGAAAAAACGGAAGACGTTTCCCAACATACGCCGAGGGTGACGCATCGAACAAGAAACAAAATTCCTGCTTCGATTAAATATTTACTCCCATGAGGCCTCCGAGCCGGGGAAAGATCGGGGAATGAGATGAGTAATCAGAAGGCATCACGGGGCGAGCCCGCCCGCTATCACAGGAGCTTATGTTCTCCAAAACCCGGCGGCACTGACGCTCCTAACAACCGTCCGGTGTGACATCAACAGCAAAAGGGGGAAAAAAACTCCACCCCAGAGGACGCCTGGCCCCGAGGCAGACAAGCCAAAATTTTATTTACTATTTTTTTTGTGATTTGTAAAAGTGACTATAATTTTGCCATTTTCTAAATAAGTCTTCAAAAATATTTCTGAATGTCGCAAAAAATTTTCATTCTACATTAGGCTTCATTTCTACTACAAAACTTTTAGGTTCTACCGTCTAAGTCTCTCCCTTTAATAGTCAGCTAGGGGAGTAAAGGTAGCGCTATCTAACCCCCACATGGGTTCCGCCTCCTTTTTTGTAGCACAGCCATAAGGGAGCAGCGATACAGACGTTATTGCGTCTGTCAGTATAGCTGTGAATCCATCAATGGGGGAGAAAATTTTGTAAGCGCAGCGGGGTAGGTTTTAAAAGAATAATCTGCGCTGTGAATCCTCTCTGGGGGAAAAAATTTTTAGAAAGCAGAAAATTACAAAGAAACTAAGTGTGATTAAATCCATTACAGGGGAAAAACTTGAAAGCATCCCCCCTTTAAAAATTTCAAAAAATTTAAATTTTTTCCCACCTTTTCATTACTAAAAATATTTTTTAAAAGTATTTTTTTATTAAAATATTATTTTTAAATAGCCAAGGTAGTGTTAATCCTCAGCCCCGGGGACCCAACATAGGTAGCTTTCCTTTTTTTTTTTTAGAAAGTAGGGTATGGGCCCCGTTTTCCGTTATGGGAAATTTCCCGTATTTAATTTCCCCTACTTTTTCAATTTCGTTTTACCAATCGGAATTTCCCCAAATTTTTTTGAGAGGAAATGTGTTTAGTCACCAAGAGGAATCCTCGAAGTGGGGCATCGAAATGCTGCGGTATCTTAACAAATGGCTGGCTGTGTTGGATGCTAAAAATATGTCAGAAGCACTAAAAAGGGCCCCCGCCCCCTTTTCGTCACTGTGCTGTAATTCAGATGGGGACGAACGTGCTTGCTGATGGGGCGTTAGAGATTGCATTTAGTGTACTGTGTAAAGGCAGGCTAGCCCAAACCCGCTGTGAAAAGTTTTTTGCCCATGTTTTTTTCAGCTTGCAAGGTGTGTGTGAGTGCAGGTGCGCTGCAGTTTGCTTGACCAACGCGTCGGGGGTCTCCCTGTCACTCACAATTTTTTTTTTTTTTCAGGAATTCTTGCCCCATGCTTTTTAAACTATTAGTGTGACCCTTTTCCCACCCCACCCCAAACTTGGGTTTTGAAAACCTATAAAGTGAAAAGGAGAGTTTTCACTTTTTGGGGACTTTTGTGTTTCAGTGTTCACTTCGCTTGTTTTTTTTTTGGAGTGCATATCAGTCCAGTTTTTTGTTCAGCACTGCTTGTCTTGCTGAGGGTTCGGGGCCTCCTTTTCTTTTTTCTCCAAGGTGTTTTCCCCATTATATTTAAAAAAACTAATTTTTTTGGGCGTTTCCTCCGATCCAAAATTGGTTCAAACACTATAAAAGTAAAAAAGGAGTACCCTTTTTCACAGATTTGGGAAAATTTGGTTTAGTGCCCCTCAGTCTTTAGGATTTTTTTTTTTTTTTTTTTAAATGCGATCCCCCCATTTATTTCTTAACCCCCTCGTGTACTTTGAGTGTCGTCATGGCCATCCTTTTCTTTTTTAAATTTTGGGCTCTTTTTATTTAAATTTAAATTTAAATTATTAAGGCGTCTTCCCCCCCTTTCAAACATTGGTTGCAAACATATAGTATACACAAAGGGCCTTTCACACTATAACATGGGTTTTTTTTTTTAAAAATAAAATATGTTTTTTTCAAAGACCAAAAAAAAGTAATTTTAAAAAGGGAATGGTTCCCCATTGTTTCCCAATATTACGGTGTACTCATGCCCCCCAATCAAAAGTTTATTATATTTATTGTATGCTTTTTTTTAAAAGCCAAAAACCAAAAAGGAAAACCTTTGATGCAGCTGTTGAAAGTTCAACCCAATTAGCCTTCCAACTTGCGCTTTTTGGGAGATGGAGTTGGTTTGTCAAAGTTTGGAGTGAGAAGGTTCACCCTAGTACCCCATGATAAGTATGTTTTTTTGTTAGCATTTGTGTTAGACTGTATTCTGCCAAAAAAATTTTCCAATTATTTAGTTCAGATTTGTTCAACATAAACATTGAATGGTTTTAAATTTCCCTTTTACTTGTTTACAGCTTAGAAAAGGGTGAGCCCGATTCTAGGTAGCATAGCCATTTAACATGTCATGTTTTTTTCAAATGTGTAGTAGGTAGCAAAATTTTTTTCCCGGAACAGCGGGGAACGCAGGGGTTACTGAACCCCAAAAACACACGATTGTTTTGATCTGTGCTCCAAAAATTTTGAGCCCAGGGCAAGGGGGGGGTACTGAGGCCTAGTATGAGATGTTTGAACTTTAATTTGACTTTAATTTGGGTTGCAGATTTAATTTTTTTTGAACGCGAGGGGAACAGCAGGCTTATGAACCCCCTACTTAGCTTTTGTATTTTTCTGGGGAACACACTTTGAGCGCAATGGGGTTGTAGCCCGGGGTATGCTCAGGTGGAGAAAAATGCATAAGGAGACATGGTAACGTTGCCCAAACCCCGTTAGTTTTTAAAAACCCGGGCAGGCAAATTCAGGCGGGGACCCCCTCCCCAGTTTTTTTTTAGAAAAGTAAAGCCTTAAAAATTTTCGGGGATAGTCCCCATGAAAAGGGGCGTTATTTACACCCCAGCGCATTTAAAACGCGCTCCGTAAAAAATGGCAGCGGGGAAGCCGCACCCCCAAGATAGGGGCTAAGCTCTGGCCATTTACCCCGCTTAGAGACACAAAATTTTAAAGGGAAAAAGGCCTTTTGGGGGTACACTAAAGGGGGAAGACGTAGTCTGTCACCTTTTAAAAAGGGAAATGTTGCCCCCCGCGACTGGGGCGTCTGGGTTTTGGTGTGGACTTGGTGGGCTGCCCCAAAATTTCCCAAAACTTTTGGGGAACTACTGTTCTTGCCTGTGAAAGGGCGCGCTTTGCTCCCTTTTTGTAAGGTGTTTCCTGCCTCGAGGCACAGAGTGCTTTGAAAGCGGGTACGCAGCAGTGCCCCGGGCGGAAATGAGAACATTTGGATTGCACCCAGTGTGTTTTGGGTTTCTTCCGCATTTTCCCCCGGTTCAAGGGGTGTGGGGGGTTTGTAAGTTGCCCGGGGGTAGCGAGGGTCTGGGAGGGTGTACCCCAATAATCAAAAGGGTGGAATTGTTCATGCGGGGTCGTTTCTCAGCCGGGGCTGAAATCCCCCCTGTCTGGACCCCCAAATGGCCAAAAAACGTGTCCCCGCAAAAAGGGGTCATCCCCGCCGTGGCTTTCACCCCCCCTTTTTGGGCTACAAGGGACAAAGGGGGTTTGTCTACCTCCCCTGGGGCGATGCCCCTTTCCCCCCCTTTTACCCTCCTCATCCCCTCACAAAGCCCCTTTAAAAAACATATAAATTTAAAAAAAATTTAAAACTAAAAAATTTTAAAAAATTTGGTATATAATTTGTAACATCGTTTATGGAAACACAAAGCATTAAAAAAAGGGTAGAAAAAAAAAAGACATTATGTGCTTTGTAAAAAAATTAAAAAATTTTTAAATGGGGGGTTAAAAAATAGACGGGTTTCGGGGGGGGTTTAAAAGTTGTACAGAGGGTTTTCTTTGAAACCCCCACCCTTTGTGAGGAACCCGTTCGCTGACTGTCCAGAGGGGAGGGAAAATTTTGATCCCCATCCCCCACCTCTCCAAAAACCCCCTTTTTCCTTAGTCTTGCAGTGTTTTTTGAAGCGGAGATGGGGGACAGTCAGGTGACTAGTGCCATTGCACTCGCCATCCGGTTGATCATCAAACGCACGCAAAGGGGGCAGATTTTCCTTAAAAAGGTTTTTCCCCCAAAACTCATTACACGGGCGGGGTCCCCTTCTTTTTTGGGCCCCCCTTTTAAAAATTTTAATGGTTTCCCAACAAAGCTTCCACAGCGCAGCCCCCCCCTCACCCCCCCTTTTTTTTTTTTTGGGAAAAACCCCGATGCGCACTCTGAAAACGACCTTGACTAACCCTGCACAATCCGTACCCCCCCCCCCAACTCAAATTACCCGCGCTGCCCCAAAATCCTTAAATTGCTCTCCCCCAAAAAAAATTGGGCCACCGCAATTTGGGGGTTTCGGGCGCCCCTTTAAAAAACATTTTTTTTCCCACTGGGCCTACCCAAATTCACAATAAAAAGTATTCTAGAAAAATTCGGGGGTTTTAGCCCATTCACTATTCCAGCCCCCTCCCCCCCTTAAAAAATGCCCCCCATCATTTTAAAAAACCCTTGTTTTTATAAACCCCCTTTGTATTTGGGTTCTCCCACCCTATTGTAGATTGTAAGTTTTTCACCAGCAGGGGCGGCGTTTTTTGCTTTAATTTTGTATTGTTAAGGGTTTTTATTTGATTGTTTTTGAAACGTTAAACGAAAAAGCACTGGGGAAAAAATATTATGGCGCATTTAAAAAATAATATTATTCTTATTATGGGGGCCCACTCAGTAGGGGTGAATTTTGTGAAGGCGCAAATGCGAGTTGTGCGCCTGATCAGGATACCCATTACTTTTTGGGGGCTGCTCAAAACCGCCCAACTATGAACAGGAATTCACCTGGTGGGGGGAGCACATATAATCGTGTTCAAAAGGTGAAATCTGCGGCAGAGCTCCCCAAACAAACGATCGGGCCCCTGCGGAACGTCGCAAAAAATGAGCGCCTCTAGGCGGCCCCTTTTGCAGCAGGCTTAAGATCCGGGGTGCCCCCCAAAAAATTTTCCCCGCCCAAAAATTTACCTAGACAGAAGGGGATGTAGGAGGTTGCCAAAAGGGCCCGAGCGACACCGATTTGGGGTTCCCCAAAACCCAACCCCGCCTGTAGTTTTTTTTCCAAAAACCCCACGTCGTTTTTCCCCGTTTTTTTGGCTTTTCCCAAATCCTGCGCGTGGGGCAAGTTCCCCCCGGAAATTATTTCAGGTTTTGGCCCCCTTGACTTTTTGGGCACGGCTGGGGTCATACCCGGTCGCCAAAAAGGGGAAAAAGTTCACGGGGGGCCTTGTGGAGGGACCGGCGGCCCCCGCAGCGTTTTTTTCTGGGGAAAATGGAGTAGGGGAGGAATAAAGGGGACGATTTGTTTCCCCGCAAACCTTGATTTGGGGGGAACAGTACACGCCCTCGCAAAAAACGTCCCCCCGGCCCCGCAAAAAAATTGCCCCAAAAAAAAAAGGGGCATTTGGGGGGAAAGGGATTGTCCCGGGGCCCGGGTGAAAACCCTTTTTTTGGGGTTTTTTTTCAGTTTGGGGTCACATGCCCTTTTTTTTCCCATTTATTGGCCCCCCCTTTTGTTTTTTTTGACTTCTTGATTATCTACTTTAAAACTAGCCGGGGGCTTGGGGGCCCCTTTAAACGTGAGGGTTTTTCTTGATGTTGGTTTAAAAAGTATTTATTTTTCTTTTTAAAAAATCCTGCTAAAATTTTGTTAGGGGGTGCCCCCCTTTTTCCCTCAAAAATCTTTTAGGGAAAACTCCCCCCCCCTAAGGTCTTCCCTTCACACTAGATGGGACTTTAGCGGGTTGGTGCAGGGTCAGGGTTTCCCCCTTTTTTCGTAGGGGTTTGTTAGTTGTATTTTTTGGGACAGAATTTCCCCTTTTTTCCTTATGGTTGTAGCAGATAAAACAAAAAGGGGGTGGTCCCGCATCGGTGGGGGGGGTGGGGCCTTGCACTGAGGGGTTTTAGTACGCTTTTTTAATTTTTTTCCCCCCCAAATTTCTTTTTTCAGCCAGGGACGGCTTCCGGGTGAAATGAAATCGGGTTGGCCTTTTATTGTGGGACTGACAATTTATATTTTAGTTACGGAAACGTCTTCTCCCCCGCCTGAATCACGCATTTCAAGGGGGCCCGGAGTTTTTTTAAAGCCCCCAAAATTAGAGCCCCCTTTCTCGTGCATGGTTTGCGGAGTATGGCCCCTCTTTTACCCATCCCCCGCTACCGATGGCTGTTTTGTGGCCTGGGGGTGTTGGGATGACAGGGAACTTGCTCTTGTGTGGGGAAAACAGTTGGGCTTGGAAAATGGCCGAGGGGTTTTTCCCGGCGATCCCGTAGGGGAAAAAAAACCCGCTTTGGGGTTTAGCTGATAAGAGGGCTTCAACCCAACTGAAAATGCAGGGGCTGTGTAGGTTGGCCCCCCCTCCCAGTGTCTTTGTAAAAAAAAAACGTGCTTTGTC
>JARQOD010011477.1:0-23289 GCA_033576555.1 Oophaga sylvatica
TTCATTAAGGCCGTGTATTGATTATCGTCTCTTGAACAATATTACTGTGAAATATCAATACCCGTTACCCTTGATTTCTGACCTGTTTTCCAGGTGAAAAACGCTACTTGGTTTACCAAGCTTGACCTCAGGGGGGCGTATAACCTTATTCGCATTAAGCACGGGGATGAATGGAAGACGGCATTTAACACCCCTGAAGGGCATTTTGAGTACCTTGTGATGCCCTTTGGGCTCACTAATGCTCCTTCCGTCTTCCAGTCCTTAATGAATGACATTTTCAGGGATTTTGTGGACAAGTTTCTGATTGTTTATTTGGATGATATCTTGATTTTTTCTAATGACTGGGACTCTCATGTGAAACATGTTCGAACTGTATTCCAGATTTTGAGAGAGAATGCTCTGTATGTGAAGGGATCAAAGTGTCTTTTTGGCGTACAGAAGATCTCATTTCTGGGATTCATTTTGTCCCCATCTGTTATTGAAATGGACCCGGTCAAGGTTCAGGCCATCTGTGATTGGGTCCAACCTACTTCATTAAAGGCTCTTCAGAGATTTTTGGGTTTTGCCAATTTTTATCGTAAATTTATTGGTAATTTCTCTGTTATTGTTAAACCATTAACTGATTTGACCAGAAAGGGTTCTGATGTGGTGAATTGGCCTCCTGAGGCAGTCTCTGCGTTTCAGGAACTTAAGCAGAGATTCACTTCTGCTCCTGTTCTACGGCAGCCTGATGTTTCTCTGCCATTTCAGGTGGAGG
Organism: Oophaga sylvatica; assembly: GCA_033576555.1. Lineage (NCBI taxonomy): Eukaryota > Metazoa > Chordata > Amphibia > Anura > Dendrobatidae > Oophaga > Oophaga sylvatica. The sequence goes on from JARQOD010011477.1 coordinate 758, forward strand.
TTGATGCCTCTGAAATTGGGGCAGGTGCCGTTTTGTCCCAAAAAGATCCAGAGACCTCTAAAAGTAACCCTTGTGCCTTTTTCTCTCGAAAATTTTCTCCTACTGAACGTAATTATGACGTGGGTAATCGGGAGTTATTGGCCATGAAGTGGGCTTTTGAAGAGTGGAGACATTGGCTGGAGGGAGCCAAACATCAGGTGGTGGTCCTTACGGACCATAAGAATCTGGTCTATCTGGAATCTGCCAAGCGACTCAATCCTAGACAGGCCAGGTGGGCCTTGTTTTTCACACGTTTTAATTTTGTGGTTTCCTTTCTTCCTGGCACTAAGAATGTTAAGGCGGATGCCCTCTCGAGGAGTTTCCTTGCGGACTCTCCTGAGCTATCTGATCCCTCTGTTATTTTGAAGGAGGGTGTAGTTCTTTCCGCCATCTCGTCCAATTTGAGACTTGCTCTGGAGGGGTGTCAGGAGGATAGGCCCGAGCGCTGCCCTGTTGGAAAATTGTTTGTCCCGGACCAATGGAAAAAGAGTGTGATGTCTGAGATTCATTGTTCCGCATTGGCTGGGCATCCCAGAATTTTTGGTACCAGAGACTTGGTTAGTCGGTCCTTTTGGTGGCCTACCTTGTCTCGCGATGTCAGGGAATTTGTGCAGTCCTGCGGGACTTGCTCTCGCTCCAAGCCTTGCTCTCGCTCTAGTGTTTGTTGATGCCATTGCCTGTGCCCAAGAGACCATGGACCCATATCTCTATGGATTTCATTTCCGATCTTCCTGTTTCTCAGAGAATGACCACCATCTGGGTAATTTGTGATAGGTTTTCCAAAATGATACATCTTGTGCCATTACCTAAGTTGCCTTCCTCCTCTGAATTGGTGCCGTTGTTCCTTCAGCACGTGGTTCGTTTACACGGCATTCCTGAGAACATTGTGTCTGACAGAGGAGTCCAGTTTGTTTCCAGATTTTGGAGGACTTTTTGTTCTAAACTGGGTGTTCAATTGTCTTTCTCCTCGGCATTTCATCCTCAGACCAATGGTCAAACTGAGAGAACAAACCAGACATTGGAGACTTATCTAAGATGCTTTGTGTCTGCTGATCAGGATGACTGGGTCTCTTTTTTGCCTTTGGCTGAGTTTGTTCTTAATAATAGGGCTAGCTCTGCCACTTTGATGTCTCCGTTTTTCTGTAATTCTGGGTTTCACCCTCGATTTTCTTCAGGACAGACGGAGGCTTCTGTCTGTCCAGGTGTTGACTCTGTTGTTGAGCGTATGCAGCAGATTTGGGACCAGGTAGTGGAGAGGTTGTCCCTCTCTCAGGAGAAGGCCCAGCGGTTTGCTAACCGGCATAGGACTGATGGTCCTCGGTTTAAAGTGGGGGACTTGGTCTGGTTGTCCTCAAAGAATATTCCTATGAGAGTAGCATCTCCTAAATTTAAGCCTAGGTTCATTGGACCTTATAAGATCATGGAGATTATTAATCCTGTTTCTTTTCGTTTGCTTCTTCCAGGGACATTTAAGATCCATAACGTGTTCCACAAGTCCTTGTTGAAGAGGTTTGTTGAGCCAGTGGTTCCTGCTGCTGTGCCTCCTGACCCTGTTTTGGTTGAGGGCAATCTGGAGTATGTGGTTGAGAAAATATTGGATTCTCGTTTTTCTAGACGAAGACTCCAGTATTTGGTTAAATGGAGAGGTTATGGTCAGGAAGACAATTCTTGGGTGTTTGCTTCGACATCCATGCTAGGAGACTTATCCGTGCGTATCATAGAACTCATCCTGACCGACCTGGTTGCTCAAATGAGGGTTCGGTGACCCCTCCTCAAGGGGGGGTACTGTTGTGAATGGGTTTGAGATGAGTTCTGAGCAGAGGCTCCCTCTGGTGGTTACAAGCGGTACTAGTGAGGATTGTGAGGACTGGGAATCAGGTGTTACTGATTGGTCTTATATAAGGGAGTAATTTTCCCATCAGGGTTGCCGGTGATCAATTGTTCTGGTCTGAATCCTTCTTTCCAGTTTCCCTTGTAGCCTGCTGTGTCGTGTCTGCATCTCCTGCTATCAGATAAGACAATTTCTTATTTTGTGTTTTTGCTATATTTTTGCATTTGGTCCTTGCTCTTCTGTGGGGGCCTTCTGGGTCCCCTCCGGGGGCTTTTGCCCTCTCAGTTTAGTCCAGCCACTGTGTTTTGTACTTTTGCTTTTTCCAGTTTTTTCAGTGGCTGCTGTTTTTGTTACACCAGAGAACTAATTTAGGTGGTAGAGGTCGTGTGATCTCAGGTGATTTTGAAATTAGTAGAGTTGGTGTTTTTCAGGGTTTTCTGAGATTGCAGTAAGTACCCTTCCTGTCCTTTTCTATTTAGTTAGTTTGGGCCCCAGCGTTTGCTCATACTATTTTCTTTCTGTGTCAGTATTTCCTCTTGTCTAACCGCCATTACATGTTTGGGGGCTTTCTATTATCTTTGGGGTTCTGCTACGGGGCAGATAGCTTTCATATTTCTATCTTTAGGTGTAGTTAGTTTCTCAGGCTGTGACGAGGCGTCTAGGACCAACGTAGGAACGCTCCACGGCTGCCTCTAGTTGCGGTGGTTAGTCAGGGTACTGCAATCTCATAGATTCCAACTGCTCTGGTGTATTTCCTTTTTTGCCTGCACTCCTCAGCTACCGTAACATAACATTGCACGCTGTGCTAATTTGACCGTCTGGCCAAGCTGTCCTGCAACTCTTTTTGTTTTTTTAACACGTTTTTGGACTGCTAAGGGGCTGCCAGATAATTGCAGCTGCGATGTCGATGCCTGCTGCGGATCCTCCTCCTCTTCTGAGCTATTGCCAGCGGCACCCTCTTCCCCCAATGGATGCCAATCCGGGTCAACAACTGGGTCATCCATCACCTCCTCTTCAATTTCATCTGCACCTTCCTCTATGTCACCGTGTAAAGTGTTAGAGTATGCGGGAAGGGGCACCTGAGTTTCATCAGGGTCAGAATCTGGCTCAGTAGACTGCGAGGGCAATGCAGTGCTATGGGTGAAATTACCAGCAGAATCATATAGCAGTGGCTGTGCATCAGTGCACTCTATGTCATATTCATCTTGGACTGGGAATTCAGGATTTCACTTGATAACCCAGGCATGGTATGTGAAAAGAGCTCTGGGGACTAATGTAAAGTGTGGCCGGCCGCATCCTTCACTTTTGTTGGGGGTGAAGGACACAAAGAAGGGTGTCGTTCCTGATCAGGAGCCTGCACTGACGACTGCTTGCAGTTTTTGAAACTTCAGAAAAGGAGGCGATAGAGCTGGAGGCTGTTTCGGCAATGTAAGCCAAAACCTGTTCCTGATGCTCCGGCTTTAAAAGAGGTTTACCTACTCCCAGAAAAGGGAGCCTTCCAGGCCTTCTGGAGCCAGACGATGATGCAGGCTCAACACCTCCTGCCTTAGGTGCTATTGTGCTTTTGGCACTACCAGCAGATGCACCACCAACACCATCAGTAACAGCTGACCCCCCCCGCCCACGTCCGCGGTCTCTTCCACCATACTTCCTCATGTTTGTGAAAATGTACCAAAAATACCAGCAGATATATGGTACTGTATCAGAAGTGTACAGCTGTTTACAGTGTAGGGAAAATTTAAATCTCTGTATATATTTCCGGAGTCACACACAAACGCTCACTCAGTATGGTTTTGACCGTAATACAAAAGGCAGAAAAACGGTACTGTATCAGAAGCGTACAGCTGTATATAGTGTAGGGAAAAATTTAAATCTCCGTATATATTTCCGGAGTCACACACAGACGCACACTCAGTATGGATTAGACCAGAGTACAAAAAGCAGAAAAACGTTACCGTATCAGAAGCGTACAGCTGTATACAGTGTAGGGGAAAATTTAATTCTCCGTATATATTTCCGGAGTCAAACACAGATGCCCACTCAGTATGGTTTTGACCGTAATACAAAAGGCAGAAAAACGGTAATGTTTCAGAGGCGTACAGCAGTATACAGTGTAGGGGAAAATTTAAATGTCCATATATATTTCCGGAGTCACATACAGACGCTGACTCAGTGTGGATTAGACCAGAATACAAAAAGCAGAAAAACGGTACTGTATCAGAAGCGTACAGCTGTATACAGTGTAAGGGAAAATTTAAATGTCCATATATATTTCCGGAGTCACACACAGACGCTCACTCAGTATGGTTTTGACCGTAAAGCAAAAGGCAGAAAAACGATACTGTATCAGAAGCGTACAGCTGTTTATAGTGTAGGGGAAAATTTAAATCTCCTTATATATTTCCAGAGTCACACACAGACGCTGACTCAGTATGGATTAGACCAGAATACAAAAAGCAAAAAAACGGTACTGTATCAGAAGCGTACAGCTTTATACAGTGTAGGGGAAAATTTAGATCTCTGTATATATTTCCGGAGTCACACACAGATGCTCACTCCGTATTGATTTGACCAGAATACAAAAAGCAGAAAAACGGTACTGTATCAGAAGCGTACAGCTGTATACAGTGTAGGAGAAAATTTAAATCTCCATTTATATTTCCGGAGTCACACACAGACGCTCACTCAGTATGGACTAGATCAGAATACAAAAAGCAGAAAAATAGTACTGTATCAGAAGCGTACAGCTGTATACAGTGTAGGGGATAGTTTAAATCTCCGTATATATTTCCGGAGTCACACACAGACGCTCACTCAGTATGGATTAGACTAGAATACAAAAAGCAGAAAAACGGTACTGTATCAGAAGCGTACAGCTGTATACTGTGTAGGGAAAATTTAAATCTCCGTATATATTTGAAAGGTTCTTTGTCTCTGTTGACATGTTCCTTGAAACTCAGTTTTCCGTCGGCCATTTTGCTTTCTGTCTTTCTGCAGCTCTTGCCCTCAGTTAATATGGAGTTTCCAGTTTTCATGTTCCCGCCCTGATTCTTCCCTCTTGCTTCTTAAGCAGCCTCAGCTGAACAATCAGTGCTCCTGAATCAAGCCTCAGTCAGTCTGTGACCTGACTTCTGGAAACCTTGGACTTGTACTCCAGCTATTCCCTACTGAGGAACCTTGGAACACTTTTGGACTCTGGAAACCTGCTGTTTGGTGAATCCATGTTTGCAGAGGAATTACGGTACAGAGAAGAGATCCTGAACCTGCTTTGGAGATTTATTGTAGTGCTTGAAGTTACTCTGGCCTGCTGTGTCTCCTGTCGCTGTTCCTGCAAACTGTGTGAACTTTTCAGCATGCTTGTATGAAGTAATACAAGTCATTTCATATCAACCTGTGTCTCCTGTGTTTTCCTCGCACCCAAGCACAAGACGCTATAGGAACTGTACACTATACATGACAAGATTCAGGAGCCAATGTTTAGTGTCTGCTGGGTCTGGGAAAGCCGTGTCTGCTGTGACTGTGGATATCAGATGTCCGTTTAATACCTTATGTGATGACAGTGGTTGTGACTTCTCACAACCATTCCAGGTGAGCGCATTCCCTTAAAATTTTACTCTGGAGTGTTACCACAGGTAATCACTATTGTTTTTTTTTTTTTTTTTTCCTTTCCTCTTCTCCTTCCAGCACTTCTGCCTTAAAAGATCTGGAGGATGGAGGCCCGCATAAAGGAACTTTGCGGAGTGACTGATACAATCCTTTCAGATGTACAGACTTTAAAAACCCGTTTTGCAAGCCTACAGGACCTCACTAATCATAATTTGCAAGTGTTTGGACAGACTACCAAGGAATTGCGAGCCAGGATTGAGGCTCTAGAGGAACGAGCCCAGGCTCCTGCCATAACCCCGAGTTCTGGGATCCCCAAATTACCTCCTTTTCGTTTTGGCGGTGAACGTGAGAAATTCAGGGAATTTATTAACCAATGCAATCTATTTTTCTCTGCACATGCTTCACAATTTCCCACTGAACGATCCAAAGTGCTTACTATAATCATGTTGCTTACCAATAAGGCTTTGATGTGGGCAAACCCTCTGATTGAGACTGAGGATGATTGTTTGAATCACCTTGATGCTTTTATTTCAGCCATGGGGCAGGTGTTTGATGACCCCAATCGAGGTGCAACAGCTGAAGCAGCCATGTTAACTTTGCGCTAAGGTAAGCGTTCAGTAGCCGAATATGCCCTGGATTTCAGGAGATGGGCTCTTGATACCACTTGGGACACTTCCGCTAAAAAATCTATTTTTCGGAAAGGGTTGTCTCCACTGATTAAGGATGAACTTGCTCGTGCCGACCCTCCCACTGCGTTAGGTGACTTTATTAACTATTGTATCCGTATTGATGCTCGTCTGACTGAACGCAGACAAGAGAGATGGTTCGAAAATAATCGCACTAACCTTTTACTACCTCCCTCCTCAGCTAAGGAACCTTTGAGTAGGATCACAAGGGAACCAGAACCTGAACCCATGCAGGTGGACTCTTTACAAAGACGGGTTAGTGATGCACGCAAAGAACATCGTATAAATGAAAATCTATGTTTCTACTGTGGTAAGTCAGGGCACTTCATTATAAACTGCCCCAGCCGTTCTCGTAAGACTACTGCAGCAGTCATTCACTGTGAGTGTTGCGAGAGGAGCTCTGTCATGTCCGAGCCTCAGGCTCCAGAGAGATCTGCTGCAAGAGATCTTGATTTCTTGGACTTAAACTCTGTTAGTTCTGGGGACGATGACGGTATAAACGCTGCAATTTTTCAAGTTTCCTCAGCGGTGTCCCAGCTGAGTTATAAAAGAAACAGTTCTCATTGCTTCCTTTCCATCAAACTCTGGGTTGACTCAGTCTGGGTGTCTAGCTCTGCTATGATTGACTCAGGAGCAAGTGGAAATTTTATGGATATCTCCTTTGCTCTGAAACAGGGGATACGTTCAGTGAAGAAGGCTACTCCAGTACAGATGGAGACTGTGGATGGCTCTCTACTGACTTCTGGACCAGTGGATCAAGAAACAGAGCCTTTGAGGGTCCTTATGGGTAAAGATCATCAGGAGAAAATGTCTTTTTTGCTTATCTCTTCTCCCCACTTTCCCATTATTCTAGGGCTACCATGGCTGCAGGCGCAGAATCCTACGATTAACTGGGAGACCAAGGAATTACACTTTCCGGAGAAACAGATGAGTCAAGGAGTTTCAGCTTGCTCTGTTCCTAAAGGAACCATGTCAGTCCCTGAACTACCAGCTGTATACCAGGACTATGTGGATTTATGTGACAAGAAGAACGCTGATCAGCTTCCTCCTCACCGTCCATATGATTGTCCAATTGAATTATTGCCTGGAGCCGAGATACCTTTTGGTAAGATCTACCCCCTAGCGGGGCCCGAGCTAAAAGCTTTGAAGGATTATATAGACGAAAATTTAGCCAAGGGCTTCATACGCCCCTCTTCATCTCCCGCAGGTGCACCCATCTTCTTTGTGAAGAAGAAAGATGGATCTCTGAGACCCTGCATAGACTATAGGGAACTCAATAAGGTTACTATTAGAAACCGTTATCCATTGCCTTTAATCCCTGAGTTGTTGGAGAGAGTGCGGCATGCCAAAATTTTCTCTAAACTGGATCTCCGTGGGGCCTATAACTTGGTCCGTATTAGACCTGGGGATGAATGGATAACTGCTTTCAGGTCACGCTATGGACACTTTGAATATCTAGTTATGCCTTTTGGTCTGAGTACCGCCCCAGCCACTTTCCAACACTTCGTGAATGATATCTTCAGGGATCTCCTAGATACATTTGTGGTGATTTATCTGGATGATATTCTAATTTTTTCTAACTCCACAGAGGAACATCATGGACATGTGAGAATGGTCTTAGAACGCCTAAGACAAAACCATCTCTACATCAAACTTGAAAAATGTGAATTCCATAGGACCGAAATTCAATTTCTGGGGTATGTACTATCTACGCAAGGGATTAGTATGGATGGAAGCAAGACCCAAGCCATCAAGGATTGGCCAATTCCTAGAAATGTGAAGGAGGTGCAGCGTTTCATCGGGTTTGCCAACTTCTATAGACGTTTCATTAAGAATTTTTCTGAGGTAGTGTCACCTATCACCCAACTTACCCGGAAACAGTCTAAGTTCTCCTGGACCCCGCAAGCTCAGGAAGCATTTTCCTGTTTAAAGGATAAATTTACCACCGCACCTATCTTAGTACATCCCAACCCCGAGCTTGCCTTCATAATAGAGGTGGATGCTTCAGACTGTGCCGTTGGAGCTATACTCTCTCAGAGAACAGGTGAGAAGAATGTCTTGCATCCCTGTGCCTTCTTTTCCCAGCAGTTGTCTTCGGCTGAGAGGAACTACGATGTGGGCAATAGAGAATTGTTGGCCATTATTGCCGCCTTCAAGGAATGGAGACACCTTCTTCAGGGAGCTGCACAGCAAATAGTCGTCCTGACAGACCATCGTAACCTTGAATTTATCAGGTCGGCTAAGTGCCTGACTCCTCGCCAGGCTCGCTGGAATCTTTTCCTAAACCAATTTAATTTTGTCATTTCTTATAGACCAGGATCGCGCAATGGAAAGGCTGATGCACTCTCTAGGATTCATTCAGCAGAGACACGTCCACTTACTCCTCCTAAGACTATTCTTCCTGACTCTAGATTCCTGGGAGTGATTCATAATCAAGACCTACTTAAGGACATCAAGGAAGCATACCATGCGGATTCTTTGTTGGCTCAACCCCCAAGGGACGTAAGTCTTGTCTTTAAGAATGGTGTGTGGATTCAGGGACAACGTCTGTATATACCTGAAACAGTCAGATTGAGAGTATTGCAACTCATCCACGATTCCAAGATAGCCGGGCATAGGGGAATTCTAAAGACACAAGAATTTCTTTCTCGTTTCTTTTGGTGGCCCACTTACAGGAAGGATGTCTTAAACTATGTCACTTCATGTGAAGTCTGTGCAAGATGCAAAACACCTCGCTCCTCAATAACTGGTCTGTTGCAACCTCTTCCCACCCCGTCCCGCCCGTGGGGATCCATTTCTATGGACTTCATTGTGGAGTTACCAACCTCTCAAGGGAAGAACACCATTCTAGTGGTGGTTGACCGTCTAACAAAGGCAGCTCATTTTATCCCTTGTGTCGGCTTACCCACTGCAAAACAGACATCAGACTTGATGATTAAGAATGTGTTTCGCTTACATGGAGTACCGGATGAGGTCATTTCGGATCGAGGGGTGCAATTCACTTCAAGGTTTTGGCAAAATTTCTGTGCAGCATTGGACATTAAAGTAAACCTTTCTTCTGCTTTTCATCCCCAGACTAATGGACAGACAGAACGAACCAATCAGACCCTGGAGCAGTATCTCCGCTGTTTTATCTGCCACCTACAGGATGATTGGGTGGATCTACTTCCACTGGCTGAGTTCTCTTATAACAACTCTCAGAGCGCCTCCACTAAGCAGTCTCCTTTTTACTCCAATCTAGGTTATCATCCTAACATTCTTCCTCGATTTCCCATAGATACGCCCTTGCCGGCAGTGGCTGAAAGAATCACTTCTTTACAAAAGAATATGGATCTTCTAAAGGAAAATCTAGAATTGGCTCAGGAAAGGTACAAGAAAGCAGCAGATAAATTTCGTAAACCTGCACCAGCTTTCAAGGTAGGAGATTTGGTCTGGCTGTCAACCAGAAATCTTAAATTAAAGATTCCATCATCTAAATTGGGACATAAGTAGTGTTGAGCGATACTTTCCGATATCCCTAAGTATCGGAATCGGAATGGTATCGCCGATACCATTAAAATATCGGTGATTCCCGATACCGAAAGTCCCATGTAAGTCTATGGGAACAAAATATCGGAACTAAAAAAACCCCATTCTTTCCTTGTAAACACTAAATATACACACATAGAATACATATATATATATATAATATATATATACATGTCATTGTGACATATATATATACATATATGTATAGTTTGTACACTTCTACATAGTAAAATATCCTCTGATTCAATTGCCGGGTAAATCCGGCTTCAGTGAAAAGACAGAAGCACCCGACATGAAATGACACTTGGTGTGCATAGGGTTAACCATGTCTTTTCATGTCGTTTGCTATCTGATTTGCACAAACAATTAAATCAGTCTATGTTTGCAAAATTTCACACCTGTAGGGGTTAATTAAAGGTGTAAATTCGTTGTAAAAAAACCGGACTTTTTTGCTACGAATTTACACCTTTAATTAACCCCTACAGGTGTGAAATTTTGCACACATAGACTGATTTAATTGTTTGTGCAAATCAGATAGCAAAGGACATGGTTAACCCTATGTACACCAAATGTCATTTCATGTCGGGGTCTGCATTTTCACAAAAGCCGGCAATTGAATTAGCGGCTATTATACTATGTAGAAGTGTATGAACTATAAATATATATATATATATATATATATATATAATGTGTCACAAACTCAATGACATGTATATATATATATGAGGTGTAAAATTGCTGAAAAAAAATGCGTGGGCTACCGCCCTATTTTCGCAACCAGACAGACAAAGCCAGTGAGTGGGGGCAGATAATAATAGCCCAGAGAGGGACCATTATTTTTGCCCCCCCCCCGGCTACTAACATCTGCCCCCAGACACCCCAGAAAGGGCAAATCTCTAATTAGATTTGCCCTTTCTGGCACTTTGCCCGTCTATTCCCATTGCCCTGTAGCGGTGGCGAATGGGTTAATAAGGGATTAAAATGACCTTGCAATTGAAAGGTCACTTTAAGCCAGGTTAATAATTGAGAGCTGTCAATTAGACAACTATCAATTATTAATCCTATTGTATGAAAGAAAAATCAAACACACACACTTTAATAAAAAAGAAGTTTAATGAAATAATCACACAGTTTTTGACCATATTTTATTTACCTGCTAAAACCATTTCCTGTAATAAAATAAAATAATAAAGCAAAATTATTCTTACCAATCCGATGCACAGTCAGGTCCCACGGTGTAATCCTTCAGAAAGGGTTAATGTTTACTGCAGGGACCGCAGCTAATGCTGCAGCCTCACAGTAAACCCCCAAATGAATGAGTTCCTCTCCTGGCTGACAGGAGAGGAAGTGGAAAGCTTAATTGATTGCTTTCCACTTTCACTTCAGGTCAGCCAGGGACACCATCAGTGACGTCAGAGGGAACTGATTAACAAAAATAGGGGTTCCCTTCGAAAAAAAAATGGCGTGGGGTCCCCCCTATTTTTGTTAACCAGCCAGATGAAGCAGACCGCTGAGGCCTGGATTTTCAGGCTGTTAAGGAGCCAAGATCCATGGACCTTGCCAGCCTGATAATACCAGGCCACAGCAGTCTGCATATCTTGGCTGATTAACAAAAATAGGGGATCCCCTCGAAAAAAATTAGCGTGGGGTCCCCCCTATTTTTGTTAACCAGCCAGATGAAGCAGACCGCTGAGGCCTGGTTTTTCAGGCTGGTAAGGATCCAATATCCATGGACCTTGCAAGCCTGATAATACCAGGCCACAGCAGTATGCTTAGCTTGGCTGGTTAACAAAAATAGGAATCCCCTCGAAAAAAAACGGCGTGGGGATCCCCCCTATTTTTGTTAACCAGCCAAGTAAAATGCAGACTGCTGCGGCCTGGTATTAAAAGACTGTCAAGGCCCATGGATTTTGGCCCTCAACAGCCTGATAATACCAGGCTACAGCAGCCCCACATTTGGCGCATCAAAAGATGTGCCAATTGTGGCACTTTACCCGGCTCTTCCCACTTGCCCTGTAGCGGTGGCAAGCGGGGTAATAAGGGGTTAATGTCACCGTTGATTGCACGGTGACAATAAGCCCGGTTAATAATGGAGAGGTGTCAATAAGACACCGATCCATTATTAATCCCAAAGTTATTAAATGTTTAAAAAAAGACACAGCAAGAAAAAAGTCTTTTAATGAAATAAAAGAGACAACACAGTTTTCATTTTTTTTATTACTCTCTCATTCCTGCGACCCCATCGATCTCCTGTAAAAAAATAAAAAAAACAACCAACAGTATACCACCTGTCCGACGCAGTCCATAGTAACGATTGTCCCACGACGATCCAGCTCTGCTACATCGGAATGACAGGCAGAGCCTGTCATCCCGGCGCAGCACAGCTGCTTACCAGCTTCCCCGGGTGACGTCATCGGAATGCTTTACGGCCGCGATTACCCAGCAGTCACTGCAGTTATCGCGAGAAACTGCATGTGACCGCCGGGGAGAAGAGGATGGCGGCCATTAAGCAGCCCGGGATGTGACCGCCGGAGATCTTCTGCCGGGTAAGTGCCGCTGACTCCTGACAGACCCGACCGACGGACACTGACAGTGACAGTGACAATTCCGATTCCGGTATCCGATATGACGAAAATATCGGAACTCGGGATCGGAATTCCGATACAGCCAATATCGGCCGATACCCGATATTTGCAGTATTGTATCGCTCAACACTAGACATAAGTACATTGGACCTTATAAGATCAATAAGATTATAAGTGCTGTTGCTTGTCGTCTTCAACTGCCCAGAACTATGAGAATCCACCCTGTCTTTCATGTATCCCTACTGAAGGCTGCAACACCCAATACGTTTCCTGGACGTTCTTCTCCTTGCCCTGATCCAGTGCTGGTCGATGGTCAGGAAGAATTTATGGTGGAAAGGATTCTAGATACCAGGTTGTACAGAAATCAGTTGCAATATTTGATTAAATGGCAGGGCTACCCAGTGGAGGACAATTCATGGGAACCAGTCAATAATGTAAATGCTCCTCGCCTGCTCCGCCAGTTTCATCAGAGGTACCCTGACAAGCCTGGTCTGAGGTCATCCGGAGGTTGTCCCTAAGGGGGGAGTAATGTAAGGTTCTTTGTCTCTGTTGACATGTTCCTTGAAACTCAGTTTTCCGTCGGCCATTTTGCTTTCTGTCTTTCTGCAGCTCTTGCCCTCAGTTAATATGGAGTTTCCAGTTTTCATGTTCCCGCCCTGATTCTTCCCTCTTGCTTCTTAAGCAGCCTCAGCTGAACAATCAGTGCTCCTGAATCAAGCCTCAGTCAGTCTGTGACCTGACTTCTGGAAACCTTGGACTTGTACTCCAGCTATTCCCTACTGAGGAACCTTGGAACACTTTTGGACTCTGGAAACCTGCTGTTTGGTGAATCCATGTTTGCAGAGGAATTACGGTACAGAGAAGAGATCCTGAACCTGCTTTGGAGATTTATTGTAGTGCTTGAAGTTACTCTGGCCTGCTGTGTCTCCTGTCGCTGTTCCTGCAAACTGTGTGAACTTTTCAGCATGCTTGTATGAAGTAATACAAGTCATTTCATATCAACCTGTGTCTCCTGTGTTTTCCTCGCACCCAAGCACAAGACGCTATAGGAACTGTACACTATACATGACAATATTTCTGGAGTCACACACAGAAGCTCACTCAGTATGGTTTTGACTGTAATACAAAGGGCAGATAAATGGTACTGTATCAGAAGTGTACAGCTGTATACAGTGTAAGGGAAAATTTCAATCTCTGTATATATTTCCGAAGTCACACACAGACGCTCACTTAGTATGGATTAGACTAGAATGCAAAAAGCAGAAAAACGGTACTGTATCAGAAGCGTACAGCTGTATACTGTGTAGGGGAAAATTTAAATCTCCGTATATATTTCCGGAATCACACACAGAAGCTCACTCAGTATGGTTTTGACCATAATACAAAAGGCAGAAAAACGGTACTGTATTAGAAGCGTACAGCTGTATATAGTATAGGGGAAAATTTAAATCTCTGCATAATATTTCCGGAGTCACACACAGAGCTCAATCAGTATGGTTTAGACCGTAATACAAAAGGCAGAAAAACGGTACTGCATCAGAAGCATATAGCTGTATACAGTGTAGGGGAAAATTTAAATCTCCGTATATATTTCCGGAGTCACACACAGATGCTTACTCAGTATGGTTTTGACCGTAATACAAAAGGCAGAAAAACGGTACTGTATCAGAAGCGTACAGCTGTATACAGTGTAGGGGAAAATTTAAATCTCCATATATATTTCCTGAGTCACACACAGACGTTCACTCAGTATTGATTAGATCAGAATACAAAAAGCAGAAAAATGGTACTGTTTCAGAAGCGTGCAGCTGCATACAGTGTAGGGGAAAATTTTAATCTCCGTAAATATTTCCTGAGTCACGCACAGACTGTTATGTTTAGGTAGCTGAGGAGAAAAAGCAAAACCTGTAATACACCAGAGAGGCTGGAACCTATTGGATTGCAGTAACCTGAACTAGTAACCACACAACTAGAGGTAGCCGTGGAGCGTTCCTACGTTGATCCTAGATGCCTCGTCACAGTCTGAGAGATAACTACACCTAAAGGCAGAAAGATGAAAGCTATCTGCCCCGGAGCAGATCCCCAAAGAAAATAGGAAGCCCTCAAACATATAATGGCGGTTAGACAAGAAGATAGCACGGACACAGACAGAAAATAGAGTGAGCAAACGTTGGGGCCCAATCTGTCTAGACAGAAAAGTACAGGAAAGAATTCTGACTGCAATCCACAAAAACCCTAAAAAATACCAGCACTTCTGATTGCCAAAAAAACCTGAGATCACACGATCTCTACCACCTAAATCAGATCTCTGGTGTAACAAAACAAAGCCGCAGCCACTGAAAAAACAGGAAAAAGCAAATGAACAAATAACAGTGGCTACAGATAAATTGAGAGGAGCTCAGGCCCCAGGAGGGGACCCGGCTGACCTCCACAAAAGTGCAAAAAAAAATTAAGAAAAAAGCAAGCACAAAAAGAAAAGCAGAAAATATCTTATCTGAAAGCAGCAGGTGTAGGCAAGACTACAGCAACTTCCAAATGAACCAGGAACCACAATTGAGACAAGAACAATTGATCACCGGCGACCATCATGGGAGGGAACCTCCCTTATATCAGTCCAGTCCGTGATCCCAGATTGCCATTCCTCGCTGTGAGGTTCAGTACTGTCTGCAACCACCAGAGGGAACCTCTGCTCAGAAACCATCTCCAGCACATTCATAACAGTACCCCCTCCTTGAGGAGGGGTCACCGAACCCTCACTTGTGCAACCAGGCCGATCAGGATGAGCTCGGTGATAGGCACGGATCAGTCTCCTAGCATGGATGTCCGAAGCAAACACCCAAGAATTGTCCTCCTGACCATAACCTCTCCACTTAACCAAATACTGGAGTTTCTGTCTAGAAAAATGAGAATCCAATATTTTCTCAACCACATACTCCAGATTGCCCTCAACCAAAACAGGGTCAGGAGGCGCAGCCATAGGAACCACTGGCTCGACAAACCTCTTCAATAAGGACTTGTGGAACACGTTATGGATCTTAAATGTCCCCGGAAGAAGCAAGCGGAAGGAAACAGGATTAAGAATCTCCATGATCTTATAAGGTCCAATGAACCTAGGCTTAAACTTTGGAGATGCAACCCTCATAGGGATATTTCTTGAGGACAACCAAACCAAGTCCCCCACTTTAAACCGAGGACCATCAGTCCTATGCAGGTTGGCAAACCGTTGGGCCTTCTCCTGAGAGAGAGACAACCTCTCCACTACCTGATCCCAAATCTGCTGCATACGCTCCACAACAGAGTCAACACCCGGACAGATAGAAGCCTCCGCCTGTCCCGAAGAAAATCGAGGGTGAAACCCAGAATTGCAGAAAAATGGAGACATCAAGATGGCAGAGCTAGCCTTATTATTAAGAGCAAACACAGCCAAAGGCAAAAAAGAGACCCAGTCATCTTGATCAGCAGACACAAAACATCTCAAATAAGTCTCCAAGGTCTGGTTTGTTCTCTCGGTTTGTCCATTGGTCTGAGGATGAAATGCAGAGGAGAAAGATAATTGAACACCAAGTTTAGAACAAAATGTCCTCCAAAATCTGGAAACAAACTGGACTCCTCTGTCAGACACAATGTTCTCCGGAATGCCATGTAACCGAACCACATGCTGAAGGAACAAAGGCACCAATTCGGAGGAGGAAGGTAACTTAGGTAATGGCACAAATATCATCTTGGAAAACCTATCACAGATTACCCAGATAATGGTCATTTTCAGAGAAACAGGGAGGTCGGAAATAAAATCCATAGAGATATGGGTCCATGGCCTCTTGGGCACAGGTAATGGCATCAACAAACCACTAGAGCGAGAGCAAGGCTTGGAGCGAGAGCAAGTCCCACAGGACTTCACAAAGTCCCTGACGTCATGAGACAAAGTAGGCCACCAAAAGGACCGACTCACCAAGTCTCTGGTACCAAAAATCCCGGGATGACCAGCCAACGCGGAACATTGAATCTCAGACATCACACTCTTCTTCCACTGGTCTGGGACAAACAATTTCCCAACAGGGTAGCGCTCAGGTTTATCCTCCTGACACCCCTCCAGAGCCAGTCTCAAATTGGGCGAGATGGCGGAAAGTACTACACCCTCTTTCAAAATAACAGCAGGATCAGATAACTCAGGAGAATCCGCAAAGAAACTCCTTGAGAGGGCATCCGCCTTAACATTCTTAGTGCCAGGAAGAAAAGAAAACCACAAAATTAAAACGTGTGAAAAATAAGGCCCACCTGGCCTGTCTAGGATTAAGTCGCTTGGCTAATTCGAGATAAACCAGGTTCTTATGGTCCGTGAGGACCACCACCTGATGTTTGGCTCCTTCCAGCCAATGTCTCCACTCTTCAAAGGCCCATTTCATGGCCAATAACTCCCGATTACCCACGTCATAATTAGGTTCAGTTGGAGAAAACTTTTGAGAGAAAAAGGCACAAGGGTTACTCTTAGAGGTCTCTGGATCCCTTTGGGACAAAACGGCACCTGCCCCAATCTCAGAGGCATCAACCTCCACCTGAAATAGCAGAGAAACATCAGGCTGCCGTAGAACAGGAGCAGAAATGAATCTCTGCTTAAGTTCCTGAAATGCAGAAACTGCCTCAGGAGGCCAATTCACCACATCGGAACCCTTTTTGGTCAGATCAGTCAATGGTTTAACAATACCAGAGAAATTACCAATAAATTTACGATAAAAATTGGCAAAACCCAAAAATCTCTGAAGAGCCTTCAATGAAGTAGGTTGAACCCAATCACAGATGGCCTGAACCTTGACCGGGTCCATTTCAATAACAGATGGAGACAAAATGAATCCCAGAAATGAGACCTTCTGTACGCCAAAAAGACACTTTGATCCCTTCACATACAGTGCATTCTCTCTCAAAATCTGGAACACAGTCCGAACATGTTTCACATGAGAGTCCCAGTCATTGAAAAAAATCAAGATATCATCCAAATAAGCAATCAGAAATTTATCCACAAAATCCCTGAAAATATCATTCATGAAGGATTGGAAGACGGAAGGGGCATTAGTAAGCCCAAAGGGCATCACTAGGTACTCAAAATGCCCCTTTGGGGTATTAAACGCCGTCTTCCATTCATCCCCGTGCTTAATGTGAATAAGGTTATACGCCCCCCTGTGGTCAAGCTTGGTAAACCAACTAGCACTTTTCACTTTGGAAAACAGGTCAGAAATCAAGGGTAACGGATATTGATATTTCACAGTGATCTTATTCAGGAGGCGATAATCAATACACGGCCTCAATGAACCATCCTTTTTGGCCACAAAGAAAAAACCGGCACCCAAGGGTGAAGAAGATGGTCTGATATGACCCTTCTCCAATGACTCCTTGATATAAGATCACATAGCATCGTGTTCAGGTACAGATTATTTAAAAAGGCGACCTTTAGGAAATTTACCACCAGGCACTAATTCAATAGCGCAATCGTAGCTCCTGTGACGGGGTAAGGATGCAGATTTACTTTCACTAAACACATCAGAAAATGCCAACAAGGTCTTCTCAGCCTGATCAGTGACATTAGGTTCATCGTACAACAACCCCAGAGCCTGAAAAAATACATCAACATCATTCAAAACAGGATCCCCAGGTGTCAGGGAAAAAGCCCAATCCTGAGGGTCGCCGCGCAGGAGAGAGATGACAATTTGAACCTGCTGTGCTGTGTTCCCTGAGGACTTAGGCTTCAAGGAAAAAAACAACTTACAGTTATTTTTGAAATTCAGAAATTTAGCCCGATCCCCCAAAAACAAATCTGGCATGGGGATCCTAGGTTTCACAACCGGCAACCCAGCAAGATAGGAAGCAATACTCCGAACCTCAGTGGCAAGCTGATCCACATGGCCAGACAACTGTGCAAACTCCATTGAGAGAAAAAAAAAATCCTCCTCAGCACCCAGAGAGAAAGAGGGAAAAAATGCAACAAACAGAAAAAAAAAATCTCTGACAACTATGCCAACTTTTTTCTTTCCACACTATTTTTCCCTTCTGTGCATACCATATAAATTTAGTTTTTGGCCAGTGATACTGTTGCGTTTAGGTAGCTGAGGAGAAAAAGCAAAAACTGTAATACACCAGAGAGACTGGAACCTATTGGATTGCAGTCACCTGAACTAACCACACAACTAGAGGTAGCCATGGAGCGTTCCTACGTTGATCCTAGACGCCTCATCACAGCCTGAGAGATAACTACACCTAAAGGCAGAAAGATGAAAGCTATCTGCCCCGGAGCAGATCCCCAAAGAAAATAGGAAGCCCTCAAACATATAATGGCGGTTAGACAAGAAGATAGCACGGACACAGACAGAAAATAGAATGAGCAAACGTTGGGGCCCAATCTGTCTAGACAGAAAAGTACAGGAAAGAATTCTGACTGCAATCCAACAAAAACCCTAAAAAATACCAGCACTTCTGATTGCCAAAAAAAACCTGAGATCACACGATCTCTACCACCTAAATCAGATCTCTGGTGTAACAAAACAAAGCCGCAGCCACTGAAAAAACAGGAAAAAGCAAATGAACAAATAACAGTGGCTACAGATAAATTGAGAGGAGCTCAGGCCCCAGGAGGGGACCCGGCTGACCTCCACAAAAGTGCAGAAAACTATGAAAAAAGCAAGCACAAAAAGAAAAGCAGAAAATATCTTATCTGAAAGCAGCAGGTGTAGGCAAGACTACAGCAACTTCCAAATGAACCAGGAACCACAATTGATACAAGAACAATTGATCACCGGAGACCATCATGGGAGGGAACCTTCCTTATATCAGTCCAGTCCGTGATCCCAGATTGCCATTCCTCGCTGTGAGGTTCAGTACTGTCTGCAACCACCAGAGGGAGCCTCTGCTCAGAAACCATCGCCAGCACATTCATAACCACAGACGTTCACTCAGTATTGATTAGACCAGAAAACAAAAAGCAGAAAAATGGTACTGTATCAGAAGCGTACAGCTGTATACGGTGAAGGGGAAAATTTAAATCTCCGTATGTATTTCCAGGGACCCACACAGACGCTCTCTCAGTATGGATTTGACCGTAATACAAAAAGCAGAAAAACGGTACTGTATCAGAAGCGTACAGCTGTTTACAGTGAAGGGGAATTTTAAAACTCTGTATATATTTCCGGAGTTTCACACACACGCTCACTTAGTATGGATTAGACCAGAAAACAAAAAGCAGAAAAACTGTACTGTATCAGAAGCGTTCAGTTGTATACGGTGTAGGGGAAAATGTTAATCTCCGTATATATTTCCGGAGTCACACACAGACGCTCACTCAGTATGGATTAGACCAGAATACAAAAAGCAGAAAAACGGTACTGTATCAGAAGCGTACAGCTGTATACGGTGAAGGGGAAAATTTAAATCTCCATATATATTTCCGGAGTCACACACAGACCCTCACTCAGTATGGATTAGACCAGAAAACAAAAATCAGAAAAACTGTACTGTATCAGAAGTGTACAGCTGTATACGGTGTAGGGGAAAATTTTAATCTCTGTATATATTTCCGGAGTCACACACAGACGCTCACTCAGTATGGATTTGACCGTAATAACAAAAAGCAGAAAAACAGTACTGTATCAGAAGCGTACAGCTGTATACAGTGTAGGGAAAAATTTAAATCTCCGTATATATTTCCGGAGTCACACACAGATAGTCAGCATGTATTTGTCCGTGATACCAGCCAGTACACTGTAGTGTGTGAGGAGCGTACAGCTTTATACGGTGTGGGAAAAAATGAACGGTCGGTAACTGTGCAGAAAAAAAGAATAAAAGTATTAGTTCTGTTTAAAAAGCAGTTTGCACAGCAGTGTACACACAACAATACAGCTATCAGGCCAGCCTAAAAACCATGCCTTGCGCCTGCACACAAGAAGAAAATTCCTTCCGCCTCTCACGGGCACACCTCTCTACTGATGCAGTATCGTAGGCTTATAGCACATTGCAAGATATGGTTTTGGTTGGACGCTGCCCATGTCATCTCATTGCCCACAATGTACGTCCTTGCTCATTGGTTGAAAAAAGGCGCCAGCAAGCATTATGGGAAAACCGACTTTGGCGATTGTTTTGCCGAACGCATGGCCGACTTAACGCTATGGCGAAAGTTGGTGACTTATGAATCTGACCGACCTGTTTCGCTCAACTTTACTATCAGTATTTCAGAGGAAATATATCTGCCTAGAATTACGCAGCCGCCAGCCAGGCTTTGATTCATGCTGCTGATTGTTTGAGCAGCATGAATCAAGTGAAAGGTTCCCTTTAAAGTTGACAACTCTGATTGCTGTAGAGATGTACAGAAGCTGGCGCAGCTCTTTCCAATCACTGAGAATATGACACATTCATTTGATCTCCCCTTTCATCACAAGACTTCTTTCTCTTGCAGTGACTGTCCTGAAAGTCATTCTTCATCGCAGAGCCAGCACAAAACTTCCAAGGAATCTAAGATAAAACGGTAAAGCTTTGTATACATGCCAACAACGACATATAGGGCCTGATTCATTTAGACTAAGTGAAGAGTGCTGGAGTAAAATGAGCCTAATTCATTGCAAGTTGCATGCAGGTTGATAAATTAAGTGTGTCTTACAACGGCTATGCACCCTCATAAGAAATGTTACTCCAGCCGTGGGATGGCAAACTTTACAGGCGTAATTTGCCACAAAAGTGGCTTAAAGTGTAACCGCCTTTTTAATTTTTATTTCATAAGTCAATATTACACATGAAATAAGCAACTTTGTAATATATCCTATCAGAGAAATTGGCTTCATTCTCTGGCTGATCTATTTATTCTCAAAATTCTCAATTCACATGTAAAATGTGTATTCAGTGAAGACAGATTTTCCCATTACTGATATCGAAGAAGACAGGTACTACTGATAAAGTTCTATGTAGAAAGGAGGAGGTGAAGAGAAGGAGCAGGAAGGAGCTAGAGGGAGAGCTCCTGCCCCTCTGGTCTAAGAGAGTCTTATCAGTAGAAACTGTCATCTCCCATCTGTAATGTAAAAATGTCTTTACATAGATTGCCTGAATATGGATTTTACCAATGAATTAAGAATGAAAAATCAATCCAGGAGGTGAAACAAGCAGATCTCTCTGAATTATATATATATATATATATATATATATATATATATATATATATACAGTACAGACCAAATGTTTGGACACACCTTCTCATTTAAAGATGTTTCTGTATTTTCATGACTATGAAAATTGTAAATTCACACTGAAGGCATCAAAACTATGAATTAACACATGGGGAATTAGAGTATATCCTTAACAAGAAAGTGTGAAACAACTGAAAATATTTCTTATATTCCAGGTTCTTCAAAGTAGACAACTTTGCTTTGATGACTCCTTTACACACTCTTGGCATTCTCTTGATGAGCTTCAAGAGGTAGTCACCGGAAGAGAAAACCATTTCCGGTGACTACCTCTTGAAACTCATCAAGAGAATGCCAAGAGTGTGCAAAGCAGTCATCAAAGCAAAAGGTGTCTACTTTGAAGAACTTAGAATATAAGAAATATTTTCAGTTGTTTCACACTTTTTTGTTAAGCATATACTCTAATTCTCCATGTGTTAATTCATAGTTTTGATGCCTTCAGTGTGAATTTACAATTTTCATAGTCATGAAAATACAGAAACATCTTTAAATGAGAAGGTGTGTCCAAACATTTGGTCTGTACTGTATATATATTACAAAGTTGCTTATTTTTTTTGTTTACTTATTATTAAATAAAAATTAAAATGATGGTTACTCTTTAAAGAGAATCTGTAATCAGGATTATGCATGTTAAAATAAAGGTATGGATAAAATGGTACTGCTATACTGATATACCTTCAGTGAAGAAATTTGTGGCTAGAATGACGCCAGCGTGAAATTTCAAACAGGAAGGAGATACAGACACCATAGGCCAGGGCAGAGCCGAAGACCCTACCCACAGTCCCACTCCATTGAACGGAAAGCTTAGGAAACTGAAACTACTAATAATAATTAAACAACAACCAGGCTGCAAATTTCTTCACTGAGAGTATCTATTAAATCAGTATAGCAGCGCCATTATGGCCATACTTTTATATTAACATGCATAATCCTGCTGACAGGTTGTCTTTAAATTTTGATTAATTTGTCGGGTTGATTTGCCACATCCCAACTTGCTCCAGCTCCAGTCTTGGTCAGCTTTCCCGGACTGGGAAAATTAAAACCC
>JARQOD010011478.1:0-23286 GCA_033576555.1 Oophaga sylvatica
AACCTTCCAGTCCATATTGAGAAGCGCTATGGGACGCCAATTCTCAATACGGGATGAGTCCTTACCCTTTGACAGAATAATCAGGGCTGACCTCCTCATTGAACCGGGAAGAGTGCCCGAGGAAAGACACTCATTAAACACCCCAGTCAAGAGGGGGACCAAGGAGTCCCTAAAGTTCTTATAGAACTCGGATGTTAAGCCATCCGGACCTGGCGATTTTTTGGGCCGAAGCCCATCAATGGCCAGTCTCAATTCCTCTTCCCTGATTGCTTCTGCCAAAACACCAAGAGAGGGATCATCTCCTGGCTCAGGGATGGTTTCAGCCAGGAAAGCCGACATCTCATCCCGATCCATATCCCTCTTTCTGTTCAGGGACCCCGTACTGTCGATCAGTCCTGTCACCATCTTACAATTCACTGACATCTTACAGTTCCTGTAGGGGTCGGGTGAGCGGTACTTCCCGAAATCCCTCTCAAAAACCAAAGTTGTGTACCTATCATACTGACACCTCTTAAGCAAAGACTTCACTCTGGAGAGCTCCTCACGGTCACCTCCAGTCGAGACGAGCTGCTCGAGTTTCCTCCCCAGAGCCCGATACAAGCGATGCCTGTTCAGACTTCTGAGGCCCGAGAGCTGATAGAAGAACCCCACCACCCGCTTTTTGAAGATCTCCCACCACTCTGACTTACTACTACAGAGATCCAAAAGCGGTACCTGGCTCTGAAGAAAATCCTCGTAGGATTGTCTCACCTCCGCTTCTTCCAGCAGGGACGAATTCAGCTTCCACAGCCCTCTTCCCATCTGGGGAGTCTCTGCAACATTCAGAGAAAAGAAAATTAGACAGTGATAGGAGAACTCCACCTCAACGGCGGACACAGCAGAGAAGATGGCATCCTCCTTTTAAAAAAAACCCTGTCTGTTCTAGATCTACAGCTACCCCTATGATAGATGAAACCCCTGTGGCCTGGGGTATGCCAGATGTGGACATCCACCAGGCGAGCTTCACTAGCTATACTATTTAGCGTGACGGTGTCATAAGCCAGGCGATCTCCAGGACCCCCCAGTCACGGGACCTCGTAATGATGTTGAAGTCCCCACCGAAGACCACCTGTTGGCTCGTAAAAAGAAAGGGCTTAATCTTCAGGAAGAGACATTTCCGGTCCCACTTTGACTGTGGGCCGTAGATGTTTATGAGCCGCAGCTCTTGTCCCCTTATGAAGACATCAAGGACCAGGCACTTCCCCATTTCTAACTCGATCACTCGTCTGCATTCCACATCTGCGGTCTTAAAGAAGACTGCCACCCCGCTATACGGCTCGGCTGCAAGAGACCAGTATGAGGGCCCACACCTCCACTCCCTCCGTGCTTTATATATGGCCCCCATGTCAGTTAGTCTGGTCTCCTGCAAAAATAAAATTTCAGCCTCAATTCGGATGAAAAAATGAAAGGCCGCAAATCTAGCTGCATCTGACTTAATGCTGGTGACATTAATGGACGCTAGCGTCAACGGGGCGAGTTCAGCCATCAAGAGTGAGTCAGAACCCTTCCTCTTTAAGGTAGTTGAGGTGTCCATTCTTCCTTCCCTGGTGTCCTCACCTCTGGACTCTGGGTCTGTCCCCCCAGGAGAAACAACGTCCCCTGAGGGTTGGACTCCGCCGTCCCCTGAAAACCCCCCCCGATGCCGCCCCCTGCCCCTCGCACTCATCCTGCAACTCTTTAGCAGAGTCTCCGAGGGCTTGGAATCGGTTGGAGAGTGTGATCAGAGGGGGGACAGTGGTCCCTTCCTTTGGTACATTCACGGTTGGGGTGGGGGGATTTGGAAGACTTATTCAGCCTCCTCCTCCCCCTCCTGTTGGTATGTTTTTTCCCACCCATTGATGTTGTAGGCTGCTCTACGACTTCCTCATCAACACTTTCATATTGAGAGGAGCTGTCCGAGACAGCCGCTTTATGCTCCCTCTCCATCCTCCTGATCTCCTCGTTCACCGCTTCCCCCCCAGGGCCTCAGAGGCTTTAGCCACCAACCTAGAGGGAGGAGCAGGCATCACCCCGGTTACCCGAGGCTCCACCTGCTCCTTACCCCCATGGCGAGCCGCCTGCCTCCGTTGGTATGAGGGGCCCCTAGTGACCTTGCCTTTCCTCACCGGCCCCTCAGCCCCTCCCCACCACCACCGCCCGCCGCGACGCTGGAAGCCCCGCCAGAGGTTCCCCCCCACAGGCTCCCCCCACCGGGCCCATAGCATCATTGGAGAAGGAGCGAGGGCAGCGGCAATACGGGTGACCACGGTCACAACACAAGTGGCACCGAATGTCCTTACACGCGGTGGCGAGATGACCCACCCTGCCACACATGGCACATTTCTGCACCTTGCAGCTTGCGCTGAAGTGGCGGGGATCGCCGCACTTGTGACAGACCTTCGGTTGCCCCTGGTAGAAGACCAGGATCCTGTCCCTTCCCAGGAACGCCGAGAAACGGATGTGGGTGACTGTATCGCCTGAGACCTTCAATTTAACCATGAAGGTCCAGCCCCCCGACCAAATACCAAATTCGTCCCTGTTCTTTTTTTGGCACCTCGGTGACTTCCCCATAACGGGAAAGCCACGACATTATGTCCACACCTGAGAGTGACTCGTTACGTCACCACGGTCACTCTCTTGACGGAATTTTGGCGAGACACCGCCTGCATGACAAACCTCGCCATCCGGGCTCCCCTTTCACCAGCTCATAATTTGACCAGAAGAGCTCAAGCCCCTCTGGCCAAACAAAGCTGATGTCAAAGAACCGAGCCACTGAGGGATGGATCAGGGCGAAGATGTCATTCGCCCTGAAGCCCATCTTCAGGAGGAGCTCCACCACCCTGCTCCTGGGTGGGCAAGCTTCACTGCCCCCCCACCGAAGACGGACCACATTCCTCCTCACCGGCTGTTGCTCTGCTGTCGGGAGAGACCAGACAGTCCCTCCCTCTCTTCTCTCTTGGAAGGCGGCCAAACCATGCCTCTCTATCCATATAGACAAGTCCACCGTCCTCCCCTCTACTACTATTGATCTTTCTCCCCTTTAAGGGCCTCCAGAAAACGGCTGTGCCAACGCCGTCCCCGGAGTCCAGAGGTGAGGAGTCCCCCTGAGAACCCCCCCCCCGGAACCCCACCTCGACCCCAGCCATAACCCCCACAAATGAACGCCTGGGTGCCATGGCTGGAGGGGCAGATGGGCCAGTCCCCCCCCACTCACACTCGCTCCCACATTCACACCCTCATTCATACCCACATTCACTCCCTCATCCATACCACTCATGTCACTCCCACTTTCTCCTTAATTCACCCCCTCATGCTCCACACCCGCAAAAAGCTCTTCAAAAATGTCCACCAAACCATCGCTATCATCCTCACTGTCAAACACACTAACTTTATTTTCATTAGCTTTATTTTTTACACCATTTTTATTTGCACAATTTTTATGTATATTTATTTTTACATTGCTACTTTGCACACCTCCTGCTGGGGGCCCAGGCTGGGTTCATGAGGCTTCACTCTGATTGGTGCCTGTTTTGGCTGCACTTCTGCCCAGGAGTGCTGCTGCCCCTTTAATAGCCCCAGAGCAGAGTGCACTCAGTACACTCTGCCTGGGCTCAGGAGCAGCAGCAGCTCCTGAGCTCTCTGACACCAATTTTTATTTTCCTTTCTTGTGCTTCCTAGGGCAGGGGCAGACCTTGCCACCGCACCCTGCCCTCCACACACTTCCCCTGCCGGCTTCACCTGGACCGCCGGAGCCCCCGCACCACCAGATGACGGTAAGTGGACTGGGGACCCCGACAACTCCCTGCCAGCTTTTGGGGCCGCAGAACCGATGGTATGGGTGGGTGGGACAGAGGGTGACAGCCCCTTGCGAGGCCACGCTGGATGACGTGAACACAGTGGGTGGAGCCACGACCGCCAAGACCATGGCCCCTCGCCAGCCACAGTCACTCCACGGTGGGTGGCAGCTCCTTGCGAGGCCACACCCACCCCGAACGACGCGGACACAGCGGGTGGGACTGCGGCCGAGGAGGGTACCCCCCACCCGCATGCTGCTGCCTATGCAGGCAGGGCAACATTCAGGGAGGCCACGCCCCCTCACGGGCCATCACCGCCTCTCTGCACCCACCACTAGGTGTTGGTAAGGCTGGCCACTCCCCTTCGGCGTCCAGCGGTGGTGGGGCCCCCCGCACGGACCCCTTTTGGGGTCTACGTGCTGAGTGCCCCGGCTTCGCCACGGCCGCCTCCAGGGGAGCGACCAGCACCTTACATGTCTTTAGCTGCTGCCTCACGGCATCATCTGTGCCCTTCCTATGCTTCTGGACCCCCATAAGCGGTCCAGACCTAACGGACCCGTATGTGGGGGGCCCAGAAGCAGCACTCACCGCCGGAGGTGCGGCCCCGGCTCTACTCATTTCCGGTGCCGGGCCAGCCCCCCCTGCCACAGGGGACTGAGCCGGGCACCTCCACCAACACTGACATCGGCACCGACCTCCATATTGCTGCCTGAATCTGCACTGCCACCACCAGATGTGGCAGTAAGATCCAGGCAGACATTACTCTCCCCGCTCCCTTGCTGCGGACCCACCACAGGGCCCGAGCCGGGGTGGGCAGCGGGTTCCGCACAACGTGACTGGGGGGCCCCGGAAAGAGGGACATAAACAAACCTCTCCTCCACAGCTTGTTTTGGCTTGCGCCTCTTCCTACTCTTCGCGGTTGCCTTATCCTTGAGGCAGACCTCGTCCCCAAACAGCAGTGTGCCAAACTGTGCTGGGGACTCAATCTGCCTCACTTGCTGTAGGATGAGGCAGCCCCAATTTCTCTATTACTCCCACCCCACTCCCTCCATCCTCCCCCTCACTCCCACTTTCCTCCATGTCACTCCATGTACCAGTGGGAGAGCCACTTGTTCGGGGGCTATCCCGCTGTGCGATACCTGGGCGCTCTTACCCACCAAGTCCTCAGGTGGAGCTGGCTCAGATGGTCCGCCATCTTCCTCCTCCTCGTCCTCCACCTGGCTGGGGCCTCCTGACCTCCCAGGAGACCCTCCGGTCAGGGCTCTAAACCGGTCATCATTACAAAGTTTCTCCCCAAAGGGGCCGCTTCCTCCATGATGATCTTCCTCCTCTCCTCTAGTTCTCTTATCGCCCCCTTCAGCCTTTGACTGTGGCAGATACCTCCGCTTTTTTGAGGCTGGAAGCGGTTCTTGGCTGTTACTCGGGCTCCCCTCAACTCCTCCCAGAGTCTCCTCAGTAGTGTTGAGCATTCCGATACTGCAAATATCTGGTATCGGACGATATTTGCTGTATCGGAGTTCCGATTCCGGTATCTGATATTTTCGTCATATCAGATACCGGAATCGGAATGTTCCTGTCACTGTCCGTGTCCGTCGGTCGGGTCTGTCAGGAGTCAGCGGCACTTACCGGCAGAAGATCTCCGGTGGTCACGTCCTGGACTGCTTGATGGCCGCCATCATCTTCTCCCTGCGGTCACGTGCAGTTTCTCGCGATAACTGCAGTGACTGCCGGGTAATCGCGGCCGTAAAGCAGTCCGATGACGTCACCGCCGGGGAAGCTGGTAAGCAGCTGTGCTGCGTCGGGATGTCAGGCTCTGCCTGGCATTCTGATGTAGCAGAGCTGGATCGTCGTGGGACACTCGTTACTATGGACTGCGTCGGACAGGTGGTATACTGTTGGTTTGTTTTTTTCTTTTTTTTACAGGAGATCGATGGCGTCGCAGGAATGAGAGTGTAATAAAAGAAATGAAAACTGTGTTGTCTCTTTTATTTCATTAAAATACTTTTTTCTTGCTGTCTTTTTTTTAAACCTTTAAAAACTTTGGGATTAATGATGGATCGGTGTCTTATTGACACCTCTCCATTATTAACCGGGCTTATTGTCACCGTGCCATCAACGGTGACATTAACCCTTATTACCCCGCTTGCCACCGCTACAGGGCAAGTGGGAAGAGCCGGGTAAAGTGCCACAATTGGCACATCTTTTGATGTGCCAAATGTGGGGCTGCTGTAGCCTGGTATTATCAGGCTGTTGAGGGCCAAAATCCATGGGCCTTGACAGTCTTTTAATACCAGGCCGCAGCAGTCTGCATTTTACTTGGCTGGTTAACAAAAATAGGGGGGATCCCCACGCCATTTTTTTTTCGAGGGGATCCCCTATTTTTGTTAACCAGCCAAGCTAAGCAGACTGCTGTGGCCTGGTATTATCAGGCTTGCAAGGTCCATGGATATTGGATCCTTACCAGCCTGAAAAACCAGGCCTCAGCAGTCTGCTTCATCTGGCTGGTTAACAAAAATAGGGGGGACCCCACGCCAATTTTTTTCGAGGGGATCCCCTATTTTTGTTAACCAGCCAAGATAAGCAGATTGCTGTGGCCTGGTATTATCAGGCTGGCAAGCAGGGTCGGACTGAGCCACTGGGACACCGGAGAAACCTCCGGTGGGCCCCAGCTCCTGCGTGGTGGGCCCTGATTTGAAAGGATAGGTCGCGGGGCAGAGGGGGCGGTGGCCCCGGGTCCCACGCTCTGAGGGGGCCCACCCGAAGCTACGCTACAGTAACTGTATCGGCGTGCACAGCACGCCGATACAGTTACATTCTGCGGCAGAGCAGGGAGAATCGCTCTCCCTGCTCTGCCGCCCGGCCACTATGGGGCCTGAACAGGCGGTGTGGGGGGCCCGGTGCCAGCAGTGGGCCCCCCACCCATCATCGGAGGGTCAGCTGTATCGCCATCCAGCCGATACAGCTGACCGCATAGAGAGAGAAGGAGCGAGCACTCCTTCTCTCCCATAATCCCCCTCTCAGCGTCTGACAGCGGGCGCAATGACGTCACCTGCCGGCGCCCGCTGTCAGACGCTGAGAGGGAGAAAAGTGAGCAGCACAGGAGCCGGGAGGTGAGTATTTTTTTTTTTTTTTAATGGGAGTGCATTATACTACAGAGGCTGTATATGGGGGGTGCATTATACTACAGAGGCTGTATATGGGGCTGCATTATACTACAGAGGCTGTATATGGGGCTGCATTATGCTACAGAGGCTCTATATGGGGGGTGCATTATACTACAGAGGCTTTATATGGGGCTGCATTATACTACAGAGGCTGTATAAGGGGGCTGCATTATACTACAGAGGCTCCATATGGGGGTGCATTATACTACAGAGACTCCCTATTGGGATGCATTATACTACATAGGCTGCCTATGGGGGTGCATTATAATATAGCAGTCGCCTATGGTGGTGCATTATATTATAGACTCTGCCTATGGGGGTTTATAATAATATAGAGGCTGCCTATGGGGGTGCATTATACTATATTGAGGACTATCTGGTGTATTATGCTGTATGGATGCTATCTAGGGGCCATAATACAGTGTTGGACCCATTAAATAGTTTGGGGACATTAAGGGGTCAGTATATATCCAGTGAGGGGCATTATTCTGTGTATAGGGGAGATGTACAGGGGGAGACTTGGAATATTATTAAATGTAAAGTGGACACTTATTGTTATAGGGGAACTCGGGTTACTGTGACTGTCAAAGGGGCACACAGGGCATTATAACAGTCTAGGGGACAAGATGTGGGCACTGTTTTCTAGGGCACTTGCACCCGGCATTACTATATTCTAAAGGGGTGCTTTAGAATTTAGAGGTCACACAGAACAACACACAGCAGGTGCAGTAATAGGGACACATACGGCAGCAGCAGCTCAGTATTGGGGTATCAGGTGCAGTAATAGGGACACATACGGCAGCAGCGGCTCACTATTGGGGTATCAGCAGGATGAGGAGTTTGTGCAGGTTGAGAATAGTCCAATTGGTGACCGTGACAGTGCTAAAAATATGAGAAGTGAAATGTGTCTTTGTTGTAATCTCTGCAGTCGAGTCCTGGCTGGAGAAGTCGTCATGTCGGTCTGGGCCAGATGGAAAAGACATGAAAAGTGAACAATTCCATTAGAAAGAACATCAGCGGTAAGTCATTATCTATACCTGTGCTGTAATCTATTATATGTTCTGTAGGACTGGTATTATTTACCACACACCATATGGCGGTGATATCAATATTGGTCTTTTTATATATAGATTATTTTTGGCAACAGCGCGGTTATTTGCTGAGGTTCTCTGGTTAGGGGCCCACTCAGAAGTTTCGCCCCCACTAAACCAAAACACTAGCTACGCCTCTGGCTCTCTCTCTAGTCTTTCTTTCTCTCTCTAGTCTCTCGCTCTCTGTTCTTTCTTTCTCTCTCTGTTCTCTCTTTCTCTGTTCTTTCTTTCTCGCTCTCTGTTCTTTTTTCTCTCTGTTCTTTCTTTCTCTCTCTCTTTTCTTTCTTTCCTCTCTTTCTTTCTCTGTTTGTTCTTTCTCTCTCTCTCCTTTCTTTCTCTCTAGCTGCTTTTTCTTTCTTTTCCTCAGTACCAACCACTGTGCCCATAATGCCAGCCACTGTGCCCTCATTACCAGTCAGTGTGATCAGCAGTGCTAAATGGGTACGGTTGGGGCAAGGATACGGGTGTGATTAGTTGTGAAATGGGTGTGGTCGGGGCGTGGTCTAAAATTTGCGGCGAGCCTTTAACCCTCTTTCCTGTCTTCAAAAGTTGGGAGGTATGCTGTATGACCTCCCTACAACTTCTGGGCATGCACCTGATGAGCGCGACGGATGGTCTCCTGAGGGATCTCCTCCCACACCTGGACTAAAGCATCCAACAACTCCTGGACAGTCTGTGGTGCAACGTGGCGTGGCCTAAAATTTGCTGCAGCAGGCACAGCGTGCCACAGCCTTTGTCCCTTTTTCCCTTCTTCAAAGGTTGGGAAGTATGATGGTGGGCCCCAAGAATAATTTTTCTCTGGTGGGCCCAAGGTACTCCAGTCCGCCACTGCTGGCAAGGTCCATGGATATTGGCTCCTTAACAGCCTTAAATACCATGCCTCAGCAGTCTGCTTCATCAGGCTGGTTAACAAAAATAAGGGGGACCGCACGCCATTTTTTTTTCGAAGGGAACCCCTATTTTTGTTAATCAGTTCCCTCTGACGTCACTGATGGTGTCCCTGGATGACCTGAAGTGAAAGTGGAAAGCAATCAATTAAGCTTTCCACTTCCTCTCCTGTCAGCCAGGAGAGGAGCTCATTCATTTGGGGGTTTACTGTGAGGCTGCAGCATTAGCTGCGGTCCCTGCAGTAAACATTAACCCTTTCTGATGGATTACACCGTGGGACCTGACTGTGCATGGGATAGGTAAGAATAATTTTGCTTTTTTATTTTATTTTTATTACAGGAAATGGTTTTTGCAGTAAAATAAAAGATGGTCAAAAACGTGTCTTTATTTCATTAAAATGATTTTTTATTAAAGTGTGTGTGTTTTATTTTTATTTCATGCAATAGGATTAATAATTGATAGTTGTCTAATTGACAGTTCTGATTTATTAACCTGGCTTAAGGTCACCTTTCAATAGCAAGGTGGCTTTAACCCCTTATTAACCCATTCGCCACCGCTACAGGGCAATGGGAATAGACGGGCAAAGTGCCAGAAAGGGCGAATCTAATTATAGATTTGTCTTTTCTGGGTGTCTGGGGGCAGATGTTAGTAGTCAGGGGGGGGTCAAAAATAATGGTCCCTCTCTGGGCTATTATTATCTGCCCCCACTCGCTGGCTTTGTCTGTCTGGTTGAGAAAATAGGGCGGGAGCCCATGCATTTTTTTTCAACAATTTTACACCTCATATATATATATATACATGTCTTTGAATTTGTGACATATATATATATATATATATATATTTGTATTTATAGTTTATACACTTCTACATAGTATAATAGCCGCTAATTCAATTGCCGGCTTTTGTGAAAATGCAGAACCCGACATGAAATGACACATGGTTTACATAGAGTTAACCATGTCATTTCAAGTTGTTTGATATATTGTTTTCACTAACAATTACATGAGTGTATGTGTGCAAAATTTCACACCTGTAGGGGTTAATTAAAGGTGTAAATTCGTAGCAAAAAAGTCTGTTTTTTTACAACGAATTTACACCTTTAATTAACCCCTACAGGTGTGAAATTTTGCACACATACACTCATGAAATTGTTTGTGAAAATCAGATATCAAACTACATGAAAAGACATGGTTAACTCTATGTAAACCATGTGTCATTTCATGTCGGGTGCTTCTGTATTTTCACAAAAGCCGGCATTACCCGGCAATTGAATCAGAGGCTATTTTACTATGAAGAAGTGTATAAACTATAAATATATGTATATATATATACATGTCACAATGACATGTTATATATATATTATATGTATTCTATGTGTGTATATTTAGTGTTTACAAGGAAAGAAAGGGGTTTTTTTAGTTACGATATTTCTGTCCCATAGACTTGCATTGGATTTCTGGTATCGGAATCGGGTATCGCCGATACTTTTGGGGTATCGGCGATACCCATTCCGATCCGATACTTCTTGATATCGGAAAGTATCGCTCAACCCTACTCCTCAGCTGTTTAGCTGCCTCCTCATATTCACAGAGGTGGGCATGGATGCGGGAGGCGTAGATGGTAGCCGGCTCTCCCGCAGTCTTGGAGCCCCAGATGTTAGGGGGGCTCCAGCCACACCTCTGCTAGCAGCCTCTACTCCGGGAGAAGGAGCTGCCACGGTCCCGGCTTCAGGGGTCCCGGGTCCCGGATCCCGGAGTCTTGCGGCCCCCCTGGGTTTTCTTCTTGCCCATCCCTGGGACTGACTCGCTGTAGCGTGGGCCTCAAGATGGAGTGTGAGGCCCCCCACCCCCAGCTAGCTTGCCGAGGGTGGGAGCCAGGGAAGGTCTCTCTGGTTGGGAAGGGGCAGGTATCAGTCCAGGTAGAGAAAAAAAAACCTCCTTCCAGGCACTTAGCTCCAAGCAGCAGCTTGTTCACAGCTTCCTCCAGCAACCACACGGCTCCTCCTCTTCCTCCAGGGCTGGAGCTGGAACTCTATTTTATTGAAAAATTATAAAACAGAACCAAATACAAGTAACGAAAACAATTTTCCAGAAAATACAAACAACTATTCAAACCAATGTATATACAAGGGACCCCCCTGCCTGACCACCATACAACCACAGCTTAACCAAACATACCCCAGACTTATCTATTTTTCTTTGTAACAAAAATGAAACAACGCACAACACAAATCCTAAGTGTTTCCTATAATAACGTATGACACATAATAACTCATAACACATAATAACTAGTGTTGAGCGATAGTGCTCAATATCTAAAAATATCGTATCGAAATTGTATCGCCGATAGCACTAAATATCGTCGATATCCGATTTCGATAGCGGAAGTCCCATGTAAGTCTATGGGAACAAAATATCGCAACAAAAAAAACCCTTTCTTACGTTGTAAACACAAAATATACACACATAGAATACATATATATATATATATATATATACATGTCATTGTGACATATATATACATATATTTATAGTTTATACACTTCTACTTAGTAAAATAGACTGATTCAATTGCCGGGAAAAGCCGTGACATACCCCATAGAAGTCGACGGGCTCGGTGCCGAGTACCCCCAAAACCTCTGGCTCTGTGCGACTCAACTTGGGCGTCACGAACAGGATTCTGTAGCTCGCTATAAGCGAGTCCTGTGTGCCTGAATTGAACTGGTTTTGTGCTTGAGAATTGCTAAAATCATCAGAGAATGTATTTGCCATTTTTCCGCCATATCTGCGTCACGACGAGGCACTGGTGAAGAAGAAGGGCGTGCTCTTCGTGGGTGTACACTCACTCAGGGTGAAAACGATGGCCGACCACTCTAAATGGTACTGCAATGTAAGATCGTGGCCCACAGCTCTTCAGTTCCGCCTCCTCATCCTCCTCAGTGGGCGGAAACTAACACGAAGGTCCCGCCTCCCTACAAAAGAGGGGCCCTCTCCAGATGCTAATGACACATGTGACTTGGCAGAGATGGCTAATGGACACGAGCAGAAGTGTGAAGGGATGGAGCAGTCAGAGCTCTCCCCCCACGGAAGCGACCCGATCGCCATGGAATCACCGTTGGGCACCCGGCCTGTAAACCCTCCTACGCTGCAAGAAGCGGCGGATACCCTAAGAGGCCTGGCCCGGCACCGGGAGGAGGTCGCCAGGATGGAAGCGAGCTGGCGTGCCCTAAAACTAAACTTGGAGCGGCGCCAATCCCTCTTACCTGAAGTGTCTGTACCGGAAGGTGAGGCACCCGTTCTATAGAGGAGTCCGTGCAATGTGATCCGGTTGACGTTGTCGCAGTGGAGGCACCCGTTCCTGCAAAAAACTCTGCACTGGCAGCACCCCAGATCCCGCTATCTGCCCCGTCGCTGAGACAGAAGAAGCGACACCCGTCCTCATGGAGGAGGCCGAGCAGGCACCAGAGCACTACCTGCCTGTACCGGAGCCCCGACTGTCATCTGATTTAGAGCCGTCTGCTTCCTCTGCAGGGGAGCGCCGCCAGGACTGGGGGGCGACAGGAGAGCTGCCGCAAACCGGACACTGTAAGCTGCAGTGGAGTGGTGGAGACATGGAGCAGCAGGTGGAGGAGAATTACAACCGGCGTCAGGAGGAAGAGTGGAGACGTTGGGAGCGGGAAGCAGAGCGACAAAGGGAGCAGCGAGAATCCCAAAAGCTTCGCCAACGTCAGCTGGAGAAGGACCGGGCAGATAAGGACCGGATGAGGAAGGATAAAGGAACCCTGAGTGAGCCGCGGCGTAAGGGTGCAGTACGGAGCTTTAAATTGAAAGGTGGTTGGGGCTTCATCAAGGAGCCTGGACTTTATTTAGAAGTTTTTGTGAACCGGCGGGACGTGGAGGCTCACCTCCCAGAAGGACACCCGGGG
The DNA here is from genome assembly GCA_033576555.1 of Oophaga sylvatica. Classification (NCBI taxonomy): domain Eukaryota; kingdom Metazoa; phylum Chordata; class Amphibia; order Anura; family Dendrobatidae; genus Oophaga; species Oophaga sylvatica. The sequence continues at coordinate 12,881 of JARQOD010011478.1, forward strand.
AGGGACCTGTTGCCAGGAGACTTGGTGACTTACACCCGACACTGGGTTACAATGGATGGTACGCCCTAAATGTTACCAGGTGCGACCCCTACTCCCCAGTGTGTCAGGAACCTGTGACACCCTCGAAGCCTTCAGCCTCCCACATCCAGGCCTCTGCAAAAGTGCCCACCCCACGCCGTAAATCTCCCAAGCCTCCCTCAGTGGTCTCCTCAGCAGCCCCAGCTATGGACATGATAACTATAGCTGGCCCGTACCCGGCGCCTGTTAGGCCCCCTGGGGTTCGTTCAGTCCGGGACATAGGGGTCCAGACCCGGAGGGAGACGAAAGAGGTGGCCACACAGACCCAGATAGCGGGTCACGACGTCACTGTACAGGCCACACGACGTCATCAGGTCCTGGTGGTCCTTGGTGCCTCGGATGTTTGGCAAGCATCAGAAGAGTACCAGGTGGTACCTGGAACACCCCTGCCAAAGAAGTATAAATAACCGGACAGGGTCCCTGTATGTAAATAGTAAAATTGTTGATAAATAGTTAAATTGTTTATGTACACGGCGGGTGAATGTTTATAAAAAAAATTTTTAATTTAATAAAAAAAAACAAAACACAGTTTTCATTACTTTTATTACAGTCTCATCCTGCGACGCCATCGATCTCCTGTAAAAAAATGAAAAAAAAAAAAAGTATACCACCTGACCGACGCAGTCCATAGTAACGAGTGTCCCACGACGATCCAGCTCTGCTACATCAGAATCCCGGCGCAGCACAGCTGATTACCTGCTTCCCCGGCGGTGACGTCATCGGACTGGTTTACGGCCGGGATTACCCTGCAGTCACTGCAGTTATCGCGAAAAACTGCATGTGACCGCCAGGGAGAAGATAATGGCGGCCATCAAGCAGTCCAGGACGTGACCACCGGAGATCTTCTGCCAGGTAAGTGCCGCTGACTCCTGACAGACCCGACCGACGGACACTCACAGTGACAGTGACAAATCCGATTCCGGTATTCGATAAGACGAAAATATCGAAACGAATTATCGAAAGGCCGATAGAGCTAATATCGGCCGATAGCCGATATTTGCATTATCGTATCGCTCAACACTAATAATAACACATGACAGCCACTATCCTGACTTTACTCTTTCAAACCTAGGGTGAACCTCGACAATTCTTGGCCTAGGTCAGTTGAAGTTCAAGTTCATGTTCATGTCCAAGCTTATGATCAAGGTTTATGACCCTACCCCATCCCCCTCTGTAAAAAAAAACCCCACCTAACTAACCTCCCAAAAATATGCAATAACAAGATAGCACTAGCAATTCTTTTATAACAAGGACAATTACCTTTTCCACAACTTAGGACAATTTATGCCCCTACAACCCTCTGCTCTGGTTGCAAACTCCTTTTCATGATTTACCATTTTCAAAGCAAAAAGCTACAGCGAGAACTTAGCCCACCACCAGGAGGCTTGGAGCAATTCTGAACTAGGGTACCAAAAAGGAGAAACCCCTCCAGAGACGAGAGGCCCCTGATGCACCCAGCCTTTCATACTCTAAGGAGCGCACCTTCACCAGGTCACCAAGGATGTTGCTACACACCTCATCCACACAGAGGATTTTACTGCCCGTTGACACTCGTCACCGTGCATTCCATGTGAAAAACCTAACCACTAGGCTAACTAGAAAAAGAGTGCACTGGTCCCATCCACCAAGGTCTCTGAACGTCCCATAGGCCCACTCAGCATAGGAGAGGCCCGCCAGCCTAGGCCAGCCCATGGAAGCGCCCACCTTGTTGTATACCTCTGTATTAAAGGGACACTGAAGCAGGAAGTGCTCCATACTCTCGAGTGTGTCAGCACAACTCTCACGAGGACAATTCCTATCCTCGGAGTTCCTGTACTTCAAGTTGTCCCTTACGTACAGCTTACCCTGAAAGCAGCACCAAGTCAAGTCCCAATACTTGCGAGGATCCGTTTTGAATTTAAAAGATGCAACCCCACCTCCTGATCCCGACTTGTGCAGTCCCTGAGAGCCAGCGGTTTTTGGAAATGGGTCGACAAGATCCTCTCCTTGAGAAGTTTCCTCGTGAGAGTCCTCACCTCCCACACTCCCAAACCCCACCGGCGAATTACTTTCAAAACCGGGGTAACATGGGCTGGGAGATGTCCGTGCGGTGTGCAAAGATCCTTCACACGCCCTCCTGTCTCCCATTCCTGGAAGAAGGGCTGCAACCATCCCCTACAGGAGAATACCCACGGAGGAGCCCTCTCTTTCCAGAGGTTTGATACATTTAACTTAAAGAAGGTGCATACCAAAAATACCACGGGGTTGACCATATTCAACCCCCCTAGTCTCCTCGCATGGTAATTAACCTTCCGCTTGACTAGGTTCAGCCTGTTTCCCCATAACAGTTGGAAAAACAGGCTGTAGACCCGTGTCCAGAGAGACTCTGGCAAAATACACACACTGCCCAGATACATTAACAATGGGAACAGGAAACCTTTGCACAAGCTCACCCTTTCCCTCAGGGTCAAGGACCAACCCTTCCATTGGTTCACCCTCTGGGCGGCAGTTCTAAGTCTACCTTCCCAGTTTTTGGTTGGGTAATCACCCTGGCCGAATTCAACGCCTAGGATCTTGGCATACTCTTGGGGCTCTGGAAGGGTGTCCGGGAGATCAAAACTGGGATCTCCGCCCCCCCAGCCATAGACTCTCACACTTGCTCCGATTGACCATGGAACCAGAGGCCCTGGAGTAGCCCTCTACCTCAGACATCACTGCCCTCACCTTCTCTTCTGAGGAGACAAAGACAGAGACATCATCAGCGTAGGCCACTACCTTCAGGGTGGTCTCCCGCTCGCCCGAATGGTCCATCCTCACACCCGCTATCGGTCCCCGAACCACCCTCCTTACGAACGGATCAATCGCGAACACATACAGCAGAGGACTGAGAGGACATCCCTGGCGAACACCAGAGCCCACCGTAAATGCCCGTCCAATCCAGCCATTCACAAGCGGGAAACTCTCTGCCCCTCTGTACAATATTTTTAGCCAGTCCACGAGGTAGAACATACCTCAAAAGAGCGGACCACAGGTACTCATGATCAACTCGGTCAAAGGCTTTTGCCTGATCCAAGGACAGCAGATACCCCTCCCAGAGGCCAGCCCTACCCTGTTCCACAGCCTTCCGGACACCAAGAACAGCACTAAATGTGCTACGGTCAGGAACACAGCAGTGCTGGGACTCAGAAAGGAGCCGTGGCGCAAACTTCACCAACCTGTTGAAGAGTATTTTGGCCAGAACTTTCCTGTCCACATTGAGAAGTGCTATGGGTCTCCAATTCTCAATGTGGGATGGATCTTTCCCCTTAGAAAGAAGGATCAAAGCTGACCTCCTCATTGATCTCGGAAGAATACCAGAGGAAAGGCACTCATTAAAAACCTGAGTCAATAAGGGGACTAAAAATTCCTTAAAGGTTTTGTAAAACTCTGATGTTAAGCCGTCTGGGCCTGGCAATTTTTGGAGCTGAAGCCCATCGACCGCCAATCTAACTTCCTCTTCTTTGATCTCTTCCACCAAGACATCGAGCGAGGGGTCTACCCCTGGTTCAGGAATGGCCTCAGCCAGGAAAGCTGATGTCTCGTCCCGATCCAGCTCCTTCCTCCCCAAAAGATGCGAGTGAAAGGATCTGACGACCTCCAGGATCCCCGATCTGGACTTGGTCAGGGATCCTGTACTGTCCCTCAGACCCGTCACTATCTTACTACTCACTGACATCTTGTAGTTTCTGTAAGGGTCGGGCGAGCGGTACTTCCCGAAGTCCCTCTCAAAAACCAGAGATGTGTGTCTATCATACTGACATCTCTTGAGTAAGGCTTTCACCCTGGTGATGTCCTCTCGGCCACCCCCAGTCGAGACAAGTTCCTCGAGTTTCCTCCTCAGGCCATGATACAGGCGATCCCTGTACAGGCTTCTGAGGTTAGAGAGCTGGAGGAAGAATCTCGCCACCCGATGTTTGAAGATCTCCCACCACTCTGACTTAGTGTTACCAAGGCCCAGTAGCGGTACCTGACTTTGAAAGAAATCCTCAAAAGACCGTCTCACAGCTGCTTCCTTAAGGAGTGACAAATTCAGCTTCCAAAGACCTCTTCCCATCCGAGGAGTCTCTGTAACATTCAAAGAAAACATAATCAGACAGTGATCGGAGAATTCAACCTCTACTACCGATAAGGGTGAAGAGACTGCCTCCTCCTTCAAATAAAACCTGTCTATTCTGGACCTGCTCTGACTGCCTTTGAAAAAAGTGTATCCCGCGTGGCCTGTGGTGTTCCGGTTGTGGACATCCTCCAGGCGAGCCTCACTAACTATACTATTCAAGGCAACGCTATCATAGGTCAACCGGTCTCTGGAACCTCCTCTGTCTTGGGGCCTCGAGACATTATTGAAGTCCCCTCCAAAGACCACCCGTCGGCTACAAAACAAAAAGGGTTTAATATTCATAAAGAGACATTTGCGATCCCACTTAGAATGGGGACCATAGATATTTATGAGCCGAAGCTCCTGTCCCTTCATGAATACATCCAAGATCAAGCACCTCCCCATTTCCAACTTGATAACTCGTCGGCATACTACATCTGCGGTCTTAAAAAGGACCGCCACCCTGCTATACGGCTCAGCCGCAAGAGACCAATAGGAAGGCCCATGTACCCACTCCCTCTTTGCTTTTTCAAGGGACATGAGATCGGCCAATCTGGTCTCCTGCAAAAACAAAATGTCAGCATCAAGCTGGCCGAGAAAATGAAAGGCCGAAAACCTAGCCGCATCAGACTTTATGCTGGCAACATTAATGGTTGCCAGCATCAATGGGGTGAGTGCCGCCATCATGAATGATGAAGTTGGACAGCAAACTTCTTCCCACCCCCCTTACCCTCTGCTTGCGCCCTGAGCTCCTCCTCAGAGGATGATATAGTACGCTTTAAGCATACCGACACATGCATCCCCGCTGCCATTTCGGACACAACTTTTCCCGCTTGCACACCCTTTTCAGGCATGCCTTCAGGTACAACTTTTTCCCCGGACACAACCTTTTTAGTTTGTCCAGGCACACCTTTGCCCTTGTCAGGAAGCCCTAGGTCGACCCCCCCCCACCAGAGACCTGGTTTCCCCGATCCCCGATGTTGAGGGTCCGGCGCCCTCTTAGCCCCCACATCCTTGTCCGCAACCACCAGCACCAGACTCCCTTCCCCCTCCCCATCCGAAGACAGGGGGAATCACTTAGGGTCTGGTACTGGTTGGAGAGCTCCACCGGAGGAAAGGAGGAAGAGCCTTCCTTTGGCACTTGGCCCCGAGTGGTCTTCCTTCTCGAGTTACTTTTCCTCTTCACTTTTTTGTATTCCCTCTTCTATTGCTTTTGCCACCTTTCACTCCCACCTCATTCACACCTTCGCTGGATGAGGAAGAGGAAGCTGCGGCCCCATCCTCCCTGACCAACCTCCTGACCTCTTCGTCTAGTTCGCTGTCCGGGACCTCAGCTGCATTTTCCCCCGAGCTAGGGACCAAGGGCAGGGGACATAACCCCATGGGCCTTGTCCACCTCTCTCCTCGGGCGCTGTTCTCCCTCTCTCACTTCAGGGGGAGGTCTGCTCTTCACCAGTCTCCCGCTTCTACCACCACTGCTGGACCCTTCCCCGGCTGGCCCGGTCCTCACCTCCTCCTGACCAGCACCCCCTGGATTCAGGCCAACATTGGCATAGGAGCACGGACAACGACTAAACGGGTGCCCTAAGACACCACACAGGTTACACCGAATGTTCCTACAGGATGCAACAAGATAACCCACCCCTCCACACATCGGCACACCTCTCCACCTTACACCCTGCGCTGAAGTGTGAGGGGCTGCCCCTGGTAAAAGATCAGGATTCGGTCCCTACCCAAGAATGTTGAAGTGGGAATGTGGGTAACCGAGTAACCTGAGACCTTAAGTTTTACCATGAAGGTCCAGGCCCCTGACCAAATGCCATGTTTGTCCAGATTCTTCTTGGGAATCTGGACCACATCACCATGCCTGCTCAGCCAGGTCATGATGTCAAACTCAGAAAGTGACTCATTACTGGTAAGAACGGTCATTATCTTTACTGAATTCTGGCAGGAGATAGCCTGGACCATAAACCCCCGCCACTCAGGGCAAATTCGAGCCAGCTCATACTGAGACCAGAAGAGCTCTAAGCCCTCTGGCCTCACAAAGCTGACATCGAAAAAGGTGGCTCCATAGGGATGAATCAGGGCATAGATGTCCTCAGCCTTAAAGCCCATCCCCAAGGAAAGCTCCACCACCTTGTCCCTAGAGGGGCATGCTTCATTGCCTTCCCACCGGAGACAGACCACATTCCTACGGCCACCACCCTGCCCCGCTGTCGGCAGAGACCACCTAATGTTCTCTGCCCTTTGCTCTCGGAAGGCAGACAGACCATGTCGGTCTATCCAAAATGACAAATCTACCTCCCCTCCCTCCACAGTGATGGACTTCTCTCCCCTCTTCAAGGCGTCCAAGAGGCGCCATTGCAAGTCACCATACCTAGTGTCTCCTGACAAGGACTGTCCACTACCCGCGGCTGTGACTGCCGCAAACGTGCGTACATGCGAGCCGCCTTCGGCCGCGGGCACCGCAGAGCCTGAGTTTTTTGGCCTCACGCTTGGCTCCTCATTCACACTCACCCTTGCACCACCACTACCACCAAGACCAGCCATTCCACTCGTCACTTCCATACTTACATCCTCTCCTGCTTCCTCGCCTGAATCTTCACTACCACCATGCACCTCTTCCATTTCCACCTCATCTTGCATCCCATCCACTCCAGACAAAACAGGCGGGGCATCAACCACTCCTTCTTTTCTTGCAGACCCGGCATCACTGAGGGGGGCTTCAGGACAGCCGCAGCACTGTCTTCACACTCTTTCTTCCCTTCTGCCTCTTTGGACCCTCCAACCTTCTCATTGTGCTGGGCATCACCGGGGCTGGGATTTTGGGCGTCAGGCTTCATCGACCTTGCAGGCAAGAGCCAACTGGCCGGCTTGCCCCCAACACTCTTGTCCCCCACATACTGCCCCTCAACCCTTTTTTCCCCTGTTTAGTCGTACCGCTGCACCCCTCGCCAGCAGCGGCCCTCTCCTCCTTCCCCAACTTCCGAACCTCAGCCAGGATTTTAGTAAAGTCCGCACCAGCTCCACCACAAGACCACCATCCCTGTCTGCGCACGACCCAGAGGCCATGGGAGACAGACGGGAATTCCGTTATACTGAAAATGTCTGGCGCCTCTGCCTGCAAAGACTCTTTGCCACCCCTATTGTTTTCCATAGGGATCGCCACACCACTCTCGCCTTATTTTTGCCTTTACTCTCCCCGCCGGACCCACGCCGCAGACCAACATCATGATCCGGGTGCCCCTGGCCAGCGGGGGTTACACAGGAGACGGCAGCATCATCAGCATTATTATATACATAACGCATACTCACCGTCTCCTGTGCCTTCTTCTTTGGCCTTCTCTTCTCCTTCCCGGGTCCTGGATCCTCAACCCCGAAGCAGAAATGTTGGAGGCTCACAGATGGTCGTCATAAGTCCCCCAGACCCTGAAGACGCCTCCATGTCCTCCTCTTCTGACGTGCTGGAAGCAGGCAAAGCCACCTGCTCACTAGGCACACCGGGGTACAGGTTGGACTCACTGCCGCTGTCGCGCTGCTCCATCAAGGTCTCTGCCACCTCCTGTTGAGACTTGCTTCCTTGTTCCATAGCTGCTGTTGCAGTGGGCGGGATGGGAGGCGGGGCACAAGTGGGCTTGCTGAGACTTGCAGTACTATTGCGGATGCTTCCTTCTTGCCTCCCTCCTCCCCTCTGCCCTCTGACTGCATGAGCGCAGCGGTGGGCGGGACCAGGGGCGGGACCAGGGGTGGAGCTACGGAGTGCAATCTGTCTGACCTCTATGCCTGCACCTACGCCTTCCTCCTTTATCCACACACCTCCCCCTCCACCACCCGCCATGGTGCACCCCTCCTACTCTTCTTCCATGGCTAGGGCATCTTTTGGGTCAATACCAAGCACAGCGGTGGGCGGGACACAGGGTGGGACATGGGGCGAGGCCGGTGCTCCAGACACATGCTCCTTCCGGCTGCTGTCCTCAGACCTGGGCGTGCCTTCACTTGCCGACAAGCCCTCCCTACACGCCCCCTCTCCTTGCCGCCTGCTGGTTAACCCCTTCTGAGCTGAAAAAACGCCGATCGTTGGCGAATTTCTCCATAAAGGGACCCGCTGTCTTCTCTTTCTCCGCCTGCCGCTGCTTCAGCTTGGCGATTCTATCCTTAACCCTCTGGATCTGGGTAGCAATCGCTGGGTGCTTCCGCTGGGCCGCAGCATTATATAGGGATTTAGCCTGCTGCAGCTCCAGCATGAGTTTTCCTAGGGCTGCCTTCCCCTTCTCATGGATCCGGAGCATCTCCACCACCCTCTTGGTAAAGCTCTCTTCCGACTCATCCGAGCCGCTCTCGGCCCATGGGGTACCTCCTTTGCTCCCCCTTTGGTTTGCTAGACCCTTTGATAGCCGGTGTGCTCACCGTAGTTGCTGCTGCTTCCCGCTGGGACAGTCTCTCAGACCTCCTCACGGTCTCCTCTGAATCCATGTTTAGTCCTCCGTCCCCACCTGGCCCCGACCGGGAGGGCCGGAGCCCGGGGATGTTCCCTGACACCCTTGCCTCTGTCCTGGGAAGAAAAGAGGCTAGGGTCGGGTACACAAAAAGTCCTGGCTGGAGCTTCCCAGGAGCTCCTACACACAGCTCACTCACTGCACAGTCCACAGGCCATACATCCACCACTTCCTGCTACCGCAGCTGCTGGCATGAGACTTGCCCTCCAATAGATCCTTGTAAAAGGATTTAAAGTGTACTCATTCAAATTAGAGAGGCAATTTAAATTAAAAAGATTAGTCCTAACTCCACTGCAGGGGCGCTCGCTCGACCCACCAGCGGACAGGTACCAGTATTGGGAGAGGGGGCAGGAACGGACTGGCCATGTCGGCTTCGCACTTTTTTGGTTTTAGAAGGGCATGACAAGCCTATATCTGTGTCTCCCCCTCCTTTTAATCCTCCACCTCTTTTCTTTTCGCATGACTAAATGTACTTGTCACTTTTCCATGTGTTAGTTGTGTCTTCTGAGCAGTTTGTCAGCTTTTGGACACCTTTGAAGTGTTTTCTATGTGTTTCTATGTGTTTTTGTTTGCCTGCCATTGGGTGTTCGACGAACCGAACCGAACACTACGGGGTGGCTCAACACTAGTCATAGTGTCTATAAAAGCCCTGAACACCGACCTCCATTTTACTTTGTGAAGGACTAAATTAAGAAAGATCAAAACTGAATGCTCCATTTTGTGCTTGTAACTCCATCTTTTGGTTTATGAGATAAATTCTGTTACTTAACAAGGCTATAGTTCCTGGCCATTATAAAGACGTAGAGTAAAGGTTATGGGCTGTAATAAAACCAGACCGCTCCAGTTTGGACAAGATATAAGATACTATTGTTCCCTTCTATGGTCACGTGGATATGACCACATATGTAGTTTCCAGTCTTCCTGTATTTTCATTGGTTAAATGTTGTAGGTGTGGTTTTATACTATTGGTTGAAGTACAAACTTACTAAATACTATAAAAGATGATGATGTAATACATGGGATAGGAATCTTGCTCGATTCTCCAAGACAGAAACACGTCTTCGTCTGGTTATTTATGTTGCTAGCAACGTTCTGTGAATTAATTTGGAAATCACTTGGTCAACCGTGAAGGGTCACTTAGATCCTACCTCAACAGATGGCGCCAAACGTGGGGCCCCCATATAGGGACGCCTCTGCCCCCGGAGGACAACAAGACAAAGGACCCTCGGACCGGACACAGACACTGGAAAATTGTGACTGATCACCCCCCACAACCACGGTAAGTTGGCAGTTATACTGTTCAGACTGACCGTTTGGTGTGGTTTTCCTGTGTTTGTTGCTGGAAAGAGGATCTGAAGTTTGTCGCCGATGGTGGGATGATTCTCGGGTGGAATCATATAGAGATGTAGTTCTGTTGGGGGTCCAGTGTTCGAACCATACCTCATAAGGGACGGACACCCCGGATTGACCAGTGATTGTAACTCTCTTTTTAGTCAAAATATCCTGAAATCCTGATCACTGTTAGAATCGGGCACGATGAAGTGATCGAAGATGGGTAGGGTACCGGAAATATATTTATATTTATATATATATATAACCAGAGGTGCCCGGAGGGATAGTCTAAGACGCCCTCCTCCTTTCACTGAGTATCGTGTTGTGGGGCCATCCCTGTGGGGGATAAATAGGCCCAGTGCGACAGACTGGGCACAATTTAAGTA
>JARQOD010011479.1:0-23282 GCA_033576555.1 Oophaga sylvatica
ACTCCATTTTTTCGGGCGCAGGCTCATGCAGAAAATGACGCCGTCAGAGTGGGGGGGTCATTTTAAAGGGAGTTTCTAGGGGTGGGCAGAAAATACCACAGAATGCATGGATTCTACCCCCCAATCCCCCAAAGGGTTTAAACCAACCCTGGAGTTCAGCTTTCTACCCCCAAAAAAAGGTTTGTGTAACCAATTCTCACCATTTTCCCAAACCCTCCCCCATGTGGACAGACATTCAGCATCTACGAATTTGGCGCAATTTTCCAGGCCCCCGCCCAGGATAGGGGCGGGGGTCATTACTCAAGTCTCTTCTCAAAAAGAAACCGTCAGGGATTCCAGAACAATAGTAAATCTAAAACCCCCTAAACAGGTGGATAAAATACAGGAGATTCAAAATGGAATCCATAAAATCCACAGTCCCCCCATAGAAAAAGATATGGTTATGTGCACGTTGGATTTGAAAAGTGCGCACTCCCATGCCCCAAATTTTCACCCCTTTCTATAAAAAATCCCAAAAGATTTGCCCTGATAATCCGGGGAAAAGGTTCATCACTGCCAGTTCCGGTCCCTTCCCTTTGGCCAAAAGCCTCACCCCCCCAGGTATTTCCCAAAACTAATAATAGAGATATTTTGCCCTATTAAGGGGGCTTTCACATTTGGTTTTTGAGCGCCCTTTGCGCCTGTCTGCGCACGGCCCCCGCAAAGCTCCGCCTATGGGCGCAGGGCCCCCCCCTGGTACCCTATCTTTACATTGGGGTGCGCGGGTATGCGTTTGGGGGCGCATGCTTCCTATTGAGGGTTGCGCCGAGCGCACCAAAATTTTGGGCATTTTGGTGCGCTCGCCGCACCAGTAAAAAGGGACCCAGGCGCCCCCAAACGCATACCTGCGCACAGCCTGCTTCCCCAATGCAAAAGATGGGAAACGCAGGTCGCATGCGGCTTTTTCAGGGCGCCCTTAGGCGGGGCTTCCGGGGGGGGCCGGGGCCCGGGGCGGAGCTTAGCTGCGGCTGTGCGCACAGGCGCAGGCCCGCTAAAACGCAAGTGTGAAGCCAGCCAAAGAGGCCAGACCAAAACCATACCTTTTTTGGATGACTTCCTAGTAGTGGAAAATCCAGAGAGCAGCTCAAAATTTCGATTGCCGCTTCACGATACCCAAAGTTTACAGGATCGGGGCGGTTCATAAATTGGGAAAAGTCTAACTTGATCCCAGAGTCCAGAATAAAATTTTGGTAGCCCTCCTAGACCCCCCCTCCAGAGGTTTTTTTTGGGCCAGAGGAGATAGACTAGATACTACCAGGGACAATGGGACCCGGGAAAAAAAAAACCAGATCATCAAACTTAAAGGGAGTTTTTATGCGGTTTTGGAAAGTGCTTCACCAGGTTCGTTCATGAGTCGGGGGGCAAGCATGTAAAAGGCTTCTGCAAAAAACAGTGGCTTTTTGAAAATCAGGGAGATCCAAAGCATCCGTCATTGCAGCACCTGGCGCCCCCGAATATTCAGAGGGCCCAAAAAACCTCAGTGGAATCCATTTCAGCGGTACCCCTAGAAGGACCCAAAAAAAACCAGGGGGCAGATTTCCTGACAGGGGGAAAGTTTGATCCCAGAGAAGGGGGTTTTTGAACACAGAAGTATTCAACATGTTATGCCAACTTTGGGGGAAACACCACACGTGGATCTTTAAAGCAGCAGTTTAAGGAAGGGAACACACTAGTCATTATAGTGGGTAGGCGGAGCCCACATAGGATAGAAACACCTCAGTTTAAAAAAAAGTGTTGCCCGGGGCCCCTCCAGCTTATGGGGCTCCTCCTACCCCAGCTCTCCATTTTCTAAAAATTTGAGGTCACTGAGGATAGCCCCGCTGGAAGCAGCTCCTCAAAAAATTTTTTTTTTTTTTTAAAGGGTGGACAGAGATTTGGGGACCGCCAGTGGTCAAAGAGGTCTCAGCGTGCTGGACCCCCCCCTCTCCCTTGGCGGATCTGTATTACCCTGTAAGGGGGTCCCTGCAAAAACCTTGGGCCCGCCCCCGAGGATGAGGATTGCTTCCCCGGGGGGGGACGCAAACCGTGCTTCTGGGGTCATGTGTTCCCCCCCCTGGGGGGAAGCTACGGGCACAGCGCCCAAATCTCTGAGGGGTCCCCGTGGGCTCAGCGGGGTGAGTATCCACATTTTAAAAGTGTTTGGGGGTGCCTCAGCGGGCCCGCTGCGGCAGCCCCTGTTACATGTGACATGTTGGTGATAGTGTTTTTTTTGTCCGCAGGGGGGATTTTCCTGCGGACAAGGAGAGCGGGGGAGGGCGCGCCCCCTTTTTTTGAAAATTTTTGCGGCCCCTCGAGCACCCCTTTACTACTGTCTTCTTCCGGCTTCTTTTCTAGAAGCACAGCGCGGCCCGGCCTTTTCTTTGGGGCGGAAAAGGGTTCCTTCCTCACCCCTCCTCCCCCAATCCCAAGACGCTACACCGCGACCAGTGGGTGAGTCGCTTCTGCCTGTGAAAGCATAAGTGGTTAGCGATCCCCCTTTGCGGGCTTTTGCGGTCATTGCGATGTAAAAATCAGCGCAATATTTTAGCGTTCTTGTTTAGTGTACAGTCAGGCCAAAAGTTTTGAGAATGACACAAATATTATATTTTTACATGATTGCTGCCCCCTTTGGGTTTTTTTGTGTGTTTGACAGATGTTTTTATCACAGACAGAAATAAAATAATTGCAAAAATTTTGAGTAACAAAAGCTTTTTATTGGGCAGTTTGAATGAGTTAATGCAACAAGTCAATAAATTTTCCTGTTGGGGCCCCCTTTTTCAGGGGGGGGAAAAAAAAAAAAAAAAAAAAAACCCCCTCAATTCCTTTTCCCCGGCATGCTCTCAATCAACTTCCCCGGGCCAAATCCTGACTGATAAACAGTCCCTTTTTTGCACAATCAAAGCTTTCATTTTCAGAAATTTTTTGGTTTTTGTTTGTCCACCCGTCTCTTGATGATTTACCACAATTCCAATGGGATTAAGATCTTTTGGGGGGTTTTTCCCGGCCATGGACCCAAAAATCTCTGTTTTGTTCCCTGAGCCATTTAGTTATCACCTTTGCTTTTTTGGCAAGGTGCTCCCCTCATTTTGGAAAAGGCATTGTTTATCGCCAAAAATGCTCTTGGAGGGGGGGGTAGAAGTTGCTCTTGGAGGACATTCTGGTACCATTCTTTTTTCATGGGGGGGTTTTTTTTAGGGAAGACTGTGGGGGGGAGAGCCCCCATTTTCCCCTTTGGGTGAGAAAACAACCCCCACATGAATGGTTTCAGGATGCTTAACAGTTTGGGATGAGACAAGACTGGTGGTTTGCGCTCACCTTGTCTTCTCCGAATGAGGCGTTTTCCTGATGTCCCAAACAATTGAAAAGGGGTTTATCAGAGAAAAAAATTTACCCCCCGTCCTCCCGCAGTCCACTGCCTGTACCTTTTTCAGAAAAACAGTCTGTCCATGATGTTTTTTTTTGGAGAGAAGTGCTTTTTTTTGCCCCCCTTGAGCCAGGCCTTTTCTCCAAGAGTTTTCCGCCTCACAGTTTCGTGCAGATGCACCACACCTGCTGCCATTCCTGAGCAAGCTCTTTCATGCTGGTAACCCGAGCTGAAAAAACTTTTAAGAGGGCTGTCCTGGGGCTTTTGGGCTTTCTTGGGCGCCGGGGAACCCCTCCTTTTAAGTTATTGATGAAACGATAGATTGTTGACTGAGGTGCAATCTTTTTAGCTGCGATACTCTTCCCTGTTAGGCCATTTTGGTGCATTGCAATGATGACTGCACGTGTTTCTTTAGAGATAACCATGGTTAACAGAAGAGAAACAATGATGCCAAGCACCAGCCTCCTTTTAAAGTGTCCAGTGATGTCATTCTTACTTAATCATGACAGATTGATCTCCAGCCATGTCCTCATCAACACCCACACCTGTGTTAATGGAGCAATCACTGAAAAAGAGGTTAGCTGGTCCTTTTAAGGCAGGGCTGCAATGATGTTGAAATGTGTTTTGGGGGATAAAGTTCATTTTCTAGCCAATATTGACTTTGCAAGTAATTGCTGTTAAGCTGATCACTCTTTATAACATTCTGGAGTATATGCAAATTGCCATTAAAAAAAGTGAAGCAGTAGACTTTGTAAAAATTAATATTTGTGTCATTCTCAAAACTTTTGGCCATGACTGTACAAAGGCAAAAGAAGCATACCTTTTGAGAGCACTGTCCTGCAGCTGTTACCTCATAAGAGGCACCTGGGCTCGCACACCCTTTTCATTAAACAAGGGTTGTGGGGAGTTTGCGACATTAACCCCTTCTTTGGCGGTTAACCCTTTATTGGGGGACAGCTGGGGTAGCTCTCTTTAAGAGCTTTAACCCTTCAGCGTTCGTTTCTTCTTTAAGAAACACACTGTCCTAGTTACTGACAGTTTTAACCTGCCATATACTGTGTGAGGACATGTCAGATCAGGGTCCAGGAGTGCGGACCGTCTCCCAGATCCGCTACAGGATCAGTCTCGCGTATCTGACACGCAGACCTCGACGGCGTCAGGCGCAGCGGTCAGAGGTTTCAGTGATGTCAGAATGGAGGCCCTCGCTCGTTCTATTGATGGCCTGTCTAACCTTCTAGGTTATTGGGTGTCAGCTAGATCCTCTCAGAGGAAGCGACACAGGCCGGTGCCTTCATTCTCGCGCAGCGACTCGGAGAGGTGTCCGATTCGGATAAGGAGGATCGGCAGGGACTCTCTGCTTCTCTTTTGGGTCGTACAGAGGCTTTTATTGGAGCCATGAGGGAGGCGTTACAGTTACCGGAGGAGGTAACTAGACGTCCTAGTAATTAGAAAAAAAAAAAAAAAAGAAAGAAAAAATCCAGCGTGGAGTAGAAGTAGTTAAAAAGTTCAATTCTTTAATAAATGTGATTAAAAATAAACAGCAATATTTAAGCAGTACAGGTCCACAAAAATGTAGCAGAGCGATCAACGCGTTTCGACGTTAAGTCTTTCTCAAGATCTAACTCTGACTGAGGTTAAGCGTTATTTATAATAGTAACGCACTACACCTGGGGAAGAACTCCTGGTGAAGCCACCATGTGAAAACAATTAAATATAACTACAAAAAATAGCTGCAGTGAATAACTAAATTAAGACAACACCAAAAGCAATACGTGACAATAAAAATATACACACGTTAAAAAATGTTAACTGTTTAGCTAGAAACACACCATATAATGAACTTATTGGTTCAGATTAGTATTGTTTAATTAGATCGCATCTGGCATTTAAACCTGCTGGAGATCTTGTGCCTAAAGTAAAGATCCAAAAGACTCTCTGTTAAGCAGTTTGCGTTTATGATCTCCTCCTCGGTGCGGTTGTGACACTTTTTCTATGCCATTAAATCTAAATGAGCTAACATCACCTTTATGTTCCCGCAAAAAATGTTTTGACACGGCCGAGGATGAGTGCGCTAGGGGGTTAACTGCATCTGACAAATGCCGTCTGATGCGTACTTTCAGGGGACATGAAGTGCATCCTACATATAATACATCGCATTTAGAGCAGGCGATTAAATGGACAACGAACGTAGTGTTGCAATTTATGTAGTGATTGATTTGGTATACTTTATCTCCAAGCGCTGAAGTAAAGTTCTTTGTTTTATTCGCATATATACAGGCTTTACACTTATTTGCACCGCATTTATAAAAGCCTTTTGTACTTAACCAATGTCTGTGTGAGATGTCATGTCATTGCTTGAAAAAAACTAGGTGATAAGATATTATGAAGAGTAGGTGCTTTTTAGCTGAAAAAAGAATATCATTATTGGACATAATTTCTTTGAGAAGGGGGTCAGAGTTTAATACCGGGAGATATTTTTTAATAATAGCAGTAATTTGCAAATATTCTTTGCTAAATTGTGTGGTAAAGGCTATGTGATTCTTACGCATTATATTATCTTTAACCTTCTGTGACAAAAGATCTTTTCTGTCCAGATGTGTGGCTTTATTAATCGCTTTATTCAAAATCATATGCGAATAAACCACGATTGAGGAATTTTTTCTGAGTTTTTGTCACTTCTTTAGCATAGGTAACTTCTGTACAGTAGCGTTTTAATCTTATAATTCTCCATACGGTAAATTATTAATGACATGTCTAGGGTGGCAAGAGTCTGCTGCTAGAACAGAATTACACGCTGTTGGTTTTGAATACGGTGAGACTATTATAGTCTTTTTATTAGTATCCCCCAATAAAGTCAGATCGAGGAAATTAATCATGGATTTATCAAATTGGTAGGTAAATCTCAGATTGGAATCATTGTTATTAAAATAAATAAAGCAATCTAGCATTCTTCTTTGCTATCCCCCAAAAAAACAGTAAATCGTCGAATATAGCGACCATACCATTTTATATGTTTAGAATATGGGTTATTGTCATTATATATGAATAGTTCCTCCCAGCAAAACATGACTATATTAGCCAGAGAAGGGGAGAATTTGGCTCCCATACTGACTCCACTTATTTGTAGAAAATATTCATTATCAAATGAAAAATAGTTATGATTTAGTAAAAATTCTATTGCCAGATACAAAAAATCTTTGGTCGCTGTATTGTAAGGACTAAATTTGTCAAGATAGTATTTGAGACATCTTAAGGCAACTGAGAGCGGTATCGAGGGATACAAACTAATTACGTCTCAGGAGAAACCATTGAAAATTATCTTCCCACAAAAAACCATCCAAGACTGATGCGACATATTTTGTGTCTCTAATAAAACTAGGTAAACTTTGTACTAGCGGTTGCAGATGGAAATCCACCCAAGCTCCTAAATTTTCTCCTAGAGAGTCAATTCCGGAGACTATAGGTCTAAGTGGTGGTGGAAATATTTCTTTATGAATTTTGGGAAACGCATGATATAGCGGTGTAACCGGGTACTCTTTATACAGAAAATCTGCTGTTTTTTTTATCATAAATATTCATCACAAAACCCTCCTGTATAATCTTAAAAATCTCTTGATTAAATTTAACAGTGGGGTTATTGGATAATTTTCGTATAGATATTGCTGTCATTCAAGTTATGCAGATTAACTCTTTATAGAGTCCTGCATTCATCAATACTATTGATCCTCCTTTGTCTGATTTCCTGATGATTAGATCTTTGTTATTTTGTAATTGTTCTAAGGCTGTTTTTTCTCGTATGGTAAGATTATTTTTATACTTTTTTTCTGAATCTTTTTTTAGAAAAATCAGCTCTTTTTCTATTAGATCTTGGAATTGATCCAATACTAAAGGTCTAGCTTGTAAAGGATAGAACCTAGGATTATTAGTATTAAATTTAGTGTTATTTGAAACCAGATTAGCATTAGATTCTATGTTAAGTAGTTGCAAATCTATCAGCATTTTATGTTCCTGGAGCGACATTGCTGTCTCCAATGGAAAAATTTGCAAATCATCTGGGACAGCTGTGTAGCTCTGGGATTCAGTAGATTCTTCTTGAAAAAAATGACATTTTACTGTTAGATTACGAGCAAATCTGTTAACATCTAATAGAGTATTGAACAAATTGAAGTGTGTGGTCGGAGAAAAACCCAGTCCTTTGCTTTAAAAGTCTTATTTGGTCTTGGGAAATGATATAACTAGATAGATTCCATATGGTATGTCTCTTAATAGCGTTTCTTCTTCCTGAATGGGTATCTTCCCCTTTCTGTGTTTTCTCCCGCACGTTTGCGTCGTTTTTTGACGGTTTATCATTAGTTGCTGTAAAAAAAGGCCTTCTTGAAAAAAAAAGCATTTTTATTGCTACTGCTGGTTGATGCCACAGAGGAGTCTGAATGTTCGTCGAGGATAAAGCTGAGGTGTCGGTAAATATTTCCGAGTCTTTAAAGCTGACTTTATTAGCATTATATCTGCCTTTGTAAGGTCGCTTTTTCAGGATGGAATAAGGTTTATCATGCCAGTTATAGATTTTATCTGTAGCATAATCCTCTACATCCCGTGTAAATTTTCTTTTCTTTACTTCCATAATGTTGTTTTCCAACTTCGTGATGTTTTCTTTCAATTTGGTATTGTATTGAAGAAACTCAGCTGTGGTGTATACTCCTTTAGCGATGCCTGCAGGCTCATGATTTCAGCTTTAACTATATCTAGTTCAGCTGCTTCATATTTTACAATCAGAGCAATAAGTTTAGATGAACATTGACTCAATATTAGGTTCCAATCTTTCTGAAATGTGTCATTAAACAATGTGGAGGATTTTTCTTTATCCGTAATCCTCTAGGGATCATATTCTTGTTTTCATAGGTTTGTAATGTGGTTAAATCCCACCAAATCCTGGTTTCTTTGGCCATTTTATGTCAAGTTGAGTCATAAGATCTTTCAAAGTCTCCGAGTCGGCGGGTTGGTAGGTATTTCATTATTGAAAACAGATGCTAGTTTGCTGATTCTAGCTGTATGATCGTTAACATCACTAAAAACCGCTGGTATGCGGATCCATATTGCATGGAAGAAAATAAAAATAAAGTGGACGCTGCTTTAATTCTGCATCAATTAGTAAGCTGCTGTATAAATCAATGTTTAATCGATGAGGGTTTTGAAGCACGACTAGAGGGCTCCGAACCATAGGCAAAAAAGAAAACCGATAATGTCAGCTTACCCCAATCTTCACGTTGGATCTTACTTTAGGCACAAGATCTCCAGCAGGTTTAAATGCCAGATGCGATCTAATTAAACAATACTAATCTGAACCAATAAGTTCACTATATGGTGTGTTTCTAGCTAAACAGTTAACATTTTTTAACGTGTGTATATTTTTATTGTCACGTATTGCTTTTGGTGTTGTCTTAACCCCCTTCACCCCCAAGGGTGGTTTGCACGTTAATGCCCGGGCCAATTTTTACAATTCTGACCACTGTCTCTTTATGAGGTTAAAAACTCTGGAACGCTTCAACGGATCTTCGCGATTCTGAGATTGTTTTCTCGTGACATATTGTACTTCACGTTAGAAGTAAAATTTTCGTTTAAACTTGCGTTTTTTTGAAAAAAATGAAATATGGCGAAAATTTTAAAATTTTGCAATTTTCAAACTTTGAATTTTTATTCCCTTAAAAAGAAAAAATATGTCACATAAATAGTTAAAAATAACATTTCCCACATGTCTACTTTACATCAGCAAAATTTTTGGGAAACCCAAAAATTTTTTTTGTTAGGAAGTTATAAGGGTTAAAATTTTGACCAGCGATTTCTCATTTTTCAACAAAATTTACAAAGCCATTTTTTTTAGGACCACCTCTCATTTGAAGTCACTTTGAGGGGGTTATATGGCAGAAAATACCCAAAAGTGACACCATTCTAAAAACTGCACCCAAAAAAGGTACTCAAAACCACATTCAAGAAGTTTTATTAACCCTTCAGGTGCTTCACAGGAACTAAAGCAACGTGGAAGGAAAAATGAATATTTAACTTTTTAGCCACAAAAATGATCTTTACAAAATTTTTTTTATTTTCACAAGGGTAAAAGGAGGAAAATGGACAAATAAGGTTGTTATGCAATTTTCCTGAGTACGCCAATACCCAAATGTGGGGGGGGAAAAAACCCTGTTTGGGCACACGGCAGGCTCGTAAGGGAAGGAGCGCCGTTTGACTTTTTAAACTAAAATTGGCTGGGAATTGAGATTGGACGCCATGTCGTGTTTGGAGAGCCCCTGATGGCCTAAACAGTGGAAACCCCACAAGTGACACCATTTTTGGGAAAATAGACCCCCAAGGTACTTATCTAGATCTGTTGTGAGCACTTTGAACTCCCAAGTGTTTCACAAAAGTTATAATGCTGGGTGTGAAAAAAAAAAAAAACAATTTTCCACAAAAATGTTTTTTTAGTCCCCAAAATTTTTTAATTTTCCCAAGGAAATTGGACCCCAAAAATTGTTGTCAATTTGTCCTGAGTACGCTGATACCCCATTGTGGGGGGGGGAACTGTTTGGGTGCACGGGGAGGGCTTGGAAAGGAAGTAGTAACTTTTGGAATGCAGACGTTGATGGGGGTCATGTTCCCTTTGCAGTGCCCAGATGAGCCTAAACAGTGGAAAACCCCCACAAGTGACCCCATTTTGGAAACTATACCCCTAAGGAACTTATCTAGATCTTTGGTGAGCACTTTGAACCCCCCAAATGCTTCACACAAGTTTATAATGCCCGGGCATGAAAATAAAAAATCTATTTTTTTTCCACAAAAATTATCTTTTAGTCACTAATTTTTTATTTTCTCAAGGGGGTACAGGAGAAATTGGACCACATAAGTTTTTTGTACAATTTGTCCTGGTACGCTGATACCCCATTTGTGGGTGGGAACCCCCTGTTTTGGGCGCCCCGGCAGAGCTCGGAATGGAAGGAGCACCATTTGACTTTTTCCAACCAAAATTGGCTGGGGAATTGAGATTGGATGCCATGTTGCATTTGGAGAGCCCCTGATGTGCCCTAAACAGTGGAAACCCCCCACAAATGACCCCATTTTGGGGAAAATAGACCCCTAAGGAACTTTTTGATCTTTGGTGAGCAATTTTAACCCCAAGTGCTTCACACAAGTTTTTAACGTAGAGCCGTAAAATTTAAAAATCTATTTTTTCCACAAAAATTATCTTTTCACCCCAATTTTTTTTTTTTCCAAGGGTAAAAAAGACTCCAAAAGTTATTGTGCAATTTGTCCTGAGTGCGCTGATACCCCTATGTGGGGGTTAAACCACTGTTTGGGTGCTGGCAGAGTTTGGAAGGGAAGGAGTGCCGTCTGACTTTTTCAACCAGAATTGGCTGGACGCCATGTCGTGTTTGGAGAGCTCCCGATCTGCCTAAACAGTGGAAACCCCCATAAATGACGCCATTTTGGAAAAATAGACCCCCAAGGAACTTATCTAGATGTGTGGTGAGAACTTTTAACCCCCAGGTGTTTCACTAAAGTTTATAAAGTACAGCCGTAAAAAAAAAATCCTTTTTTTTTTTTTACAAAAATGATTTTTTGTCCCCCAAAATTTTATTTTCACAAGGGTAACAGAAGAAATTGGAACCCAAAAGTTGTTGTCCAATTTGTCCTGAGTACGCTGATACCAATATGTGGGAGAAAAACTACTGTATGGGCCCTCAGGGCTCGGAAGGGAAAATAGTGACGTTTTGGATTGCAACTTTTATGGAAGGTCTGGGGGCGTCATGTCACATTTGGAGAGCCCCTGATGCACCTATACGTGGAAACCCCCCAAGTTTACCCCTTTTGGGCAAATAGACCCCACAAGGAACTTATTTTAGATGTGTGGTGAGCACTTTGAACCCCGAAGTGCTTTTACAGAAGTTTCTAGGTACAGCCGTAAAAATAAAAAAATCTTTTTTTTTTACAAAAATGATTTTTTCGCCCCCAATATTTTATTTTCACAAGGGTTAACAGGAGAAATTGGACCCCAAAAGTTGTTGTCCAATTTGTCCTGAGTACGCTGATACCCAATATGTGGGAGAAAAACTACTGTTGGGCGCACGTCAGGGCTCGGAGGGAAGTAGTGACGTTTTGGATTGCAGACTTTGATGGAATGGTCTGGGGGGGGGTCATGTCGCATTTGGAGGCCCCTGATGCGCCCTAAACAGTGGAACCCCCCACAAGTGACCCAAATTTTTGGAAAATAGACCCCACAAGGAACTTGTCTAGATGTGTGGTGAGCCTTTGAACCCGAAGGCTTCACAGAAGTTTATAACGCACAGCCGTAAAATAAAAATCCTTTTTTTTTTTTTTTCAAAAATGATTTTTTTGCCCCAATTTTTTTTTTTACAAGGGAACGGGGGGAAAAAATTTTCCCCAAAAATTTTGCCCAAATTTTGCCTAGTAGGATACCAATATGGGGGAGAAAATACTGTAGGGACACTTGGGGCCGGAAGGGAAATGACTTTTGGATTGAGACTTTGATGGAAGGCTGGGGGCTCATGTCCATTTGGGGAGCCCGATCCCCTAAACAGGGGAAAAATTCCCAACAAGTGCCCCTTTTTTGGGAAAATAGCCCCAAAGGAACTTTCTAGATGTGGGAGCGCATAACCCCCAGTGCTTCACAGAATTTAAATGTACGCCAAAAAAAGCAAAAAAAATTTTTTTTTGTACAAAAATATTTTCCCCCCCAGTTTTTTTTTTCCCGGGTGCAGAAAAAATTTGGAAACAATTGCACAAAACCCCCTTGGGGGGTCCAGAGAGGATACCCCATTTTTGGGGGGGATAAATACTGTTTGGACGCAGGCGGCAAATGAAGGAGCCCCTTTTTACTTTTTCAACAAAAAAATTTGGCGGAATGGATCGGCCCATGTCACTTTGGAACCCCCTTGGCCTAAACAGGGGAACCCCCCCAATTTAACTCCAACTTCCCCCCAACCCCCCAACCCCTAGCCCAACCCTAACCCAAACCAACCCCTAAACACCCTAACCCCAACCCAACCCCTAATTAACTTTAGCCCATCAAACCCCAATTTGCCGAACCCAAACCCCAAACCCCCTAAGGGGGAAAATGGAAAAAATATTTTTTTTTAAATTTTTTATTTTTTTCCCCTTACAAAGGGGGTGAAAAGGGGGGGGGTTTGTTTACTTTTATAGGGGTTTTTTGATTGGCAGCTGCACGCAAAAAACCCTTTTTTTTGAAAAATTTTTTTTGCACACACATTTTGAGAGTTTAAAATTTTTGTTTTTGGCCCCCGAGCAGGGGGTTTTTTTTTTGGGGGGCAGTTGCTTTTTTTTGGGTATATTTTCGAGCAGTACTTTTTTTTATGCTTTTTATTTCGTTTTTTGGGAGGTTAGAATGAAAAAAAATCAAAATTTCTAATTTTTTTGGGGGGGGGGTTTTCCCTTCCGCGTGGGGAAATTGAAAAAGAGTTTTATTCTTGGGTCAGTACGTTTTTGGCATACCCATTTATATCATTTTTTCGTTTTGGGCTTTTATAAAATAAAAACAATTTTATAAAAAAATAATTATTTTTGATCGCTTTTTTCTGCGACTAAAAATTTTTTTTTTTTCGTGTGATCTTAGAGGCTCTTTTTTGGGGGAAAAGAAAAATTTTTCAGGGGGGTTCCTGTATTTTTTATGGGTCTTTTTATGGTGTTATTCCATTTTTGTTCGGGGTTATAAAAAAAGCATTGTTTTTTGCTTCGTTTTTTTTTTTTTTTTTTTAAGGGGTTCACTAAAGGGTTAAAGTGGGACAATTTTATAGGGGGGGCGTTCGGGCGCGGGGGATACCAAAATTGACTTTTATTGTTTTTTTTTTTTTTATTTTCGGAAAATGAATTTTTTGGGGAAATTTTTTTTTTTTTTTTTATTTTGGGTTTTTTTTTTAACAGTTTATTTTTACTTTTTTAAATTTTTTTCTTTGTCCCAGGGGGACATCAAGTTTTTATCAGTCGTGGGGTGGCAGGGACAGCCTCGTCACCACGATCGCACGGCATAGAGCAGGCTTTCATGCCTGCTTCCCCGGCCTGAGGTGCCCCTCCCTGCAGGCCCCGGCCCTCTTGGACCGGGGGGGGAGGGGGAACCCCAAACAGCGCGATCAATCGCGTGCTCTGGGGTCTCAGGGGGGGCGCGGGGCCCCCCCCTCGGATCCTCCCCTTGCCCCCAACACCGCGATCATTTTGATGCGGGGGGCAGGGGGTTAATGTGCCGGGGCGGGCCGGCCCCCCCTGCACACATCATGGGTGTCCTGTGAAACGCTGACAAAACCCGGGGCGATTAGCTCCTCCCCTAGGAGCGCACGATGCCTAGACGTACATCCCGTCCCCGGTTAAAAGGGCCCCCCCTACCATGGGGGGATATACCGATGGCGTGGGGGTTAAATTTTGTTTTAGCACTTTTTTTTGAGTTATATTTAATTGTTTTACATGGTGGCTTCCCGGATTCTTCCCCCGGTGGTGCTTCTTTTTAAATAAGCTTAAACCCCCAGTCAGAGTTTTATCTTGAAAAGATTTTAAATCAAAAGGGATCGCTTGCTAATTTTTTTGGCCTGTCTGCTTAAAATTTTTTATTTTTTCACATTTTTAAAAAATTAACTTTTTCTATTCCCCACGTGGATTTTTTTTTTTTTTTTTTTTTTTTTTTTTCATCTGCCGGTTCCTGCCCCTCGTGCGAGGAGTGAGTTTGTACAACGTGAAGATTTGGGGTTTTAATGATTTCTGTTTTTTTTTGTCCCGTAATTGGCCCGGATTTTTCGGGGTCGAAAGGTTTCATCATTTTCCACCCCGACACGCCCGATCTCTTGATCTGGGGGAAATAAGCAGGGTTGGGCCCGGTTAGTATTGGGGGAGACCCCCTGGGAATTCCGGGGGCTGTGGGCTTTAAAAGGGAAAGCCCTTTCCAGAAATTTTTCACTTATCCCTGTACAGGAAGATTAAATTGGGTTCCTTCTCCTGAAGTGGATGCCCTTTTTCCCCGCTTACAAGCCTATTACTTCCTGAAAAAAGGGAAGGCGATTTTTCAGAATCCGCGGACAGAAAAAGGAGATGGCGGCAAATCCATCCGAGGCCCTGGGGGCATGGTTCAAGGGGATGTGTGTTGTAAAGCTTCTTAAGCTGGTTAAAAGTTTTAGGACGGCGGGCAAGATGACCCCCATCCCAGGTAGAGGGTTTTAAGTTGGGGGGATGCACCCCATATGACATGATGGGGTTTGGATACTGCGTCACTGCGCCGGGCCAACCCGGCAATCACAGTCGGACAGCACTGTTTAACAGGGACCGGAATGCGGTTTTCCCAAACAAAGTTTCTTCCTTACTTACGGGGGGGGTCATGTTATATTTGGAGCTGGGAGAGGGGGGAAAAAAGGAAATACCCAGAGATGGAAACTATGAGTTTGCAGTCCCCGATAACCCCACAACAAAGGGAGCCGGGAGGTTCCTACTTGGCCCTAAGCCTCGCACAGCTGAAAAAACTAACTACACCTAAAGAAGAAAAGGAAAATATTCCCGGAGCAGACCCCCAAAAAACAAGAAACCCCCAAACATTAATGGCGGTTAAAAAAGAAAAATCAAAAGAAAACTGAACAGACAGAAAAATATACAAACTTTGGGGGCCCAAATTTACAAAATAAAAAGGATGGAAGGGCTTTTCTGCCCCCAAAAAAACCCTAAAAAGAACAACTTAAAAATTTAAAAAACCCCTGAGATCACCCCTCACCCCCAAATTATTTCTCTGGTGTAACCAAAAACAAAACAGCCCACAAAAAAAAGGGGAAAAGAAATTTAAAAACTGGGGAACTAGGGAAAAGCCCCCCGGGGGGCCCCTAAGGCCCCCAGAAGTGCAGGACAAAATCAAAATCAAGCACAAAAAAAAAAAAGAAAAATGTCTTACTGTTGAGGAATTCAAAAGACAAGGGCTCCCAAGGAAACAGGAATCAAGGTTTTGAGCCAAAAAATTGATCCCGCAACCCTGATGGAAGGGGATCCCTTAAAAAAGCCCAGTCTAACACTGTTTCCCAATTTCACAATCTTCACTGGACAGCCCAGTCCCTTTTTGTAACCCCAAGGGAGCTTCGCTAAAAACCATTTCCAGCCTTTCAAACGTACCCCCCCTTAGGGGGGCCCCCGAACCTCATTTGAGAAACCGGTCGGTCAGGATTTTATATACGCAGGATGAGTCCTAAAGGATGTCCGAAGAAACCCCCCCAAAAATTGTCTTCCTGACCAAACCCCCTTAACCAAATCGGATTTTCCGAAAAAAAAAAATTCAATTTTTCTCAACACAACCCAATTGCCCCAACCAAAAAAAGGGGCGGAGGCACATATAGGAACCACGGTCAAAAACCTCTTCAACAAGGACTTGGGAAACTTATGGACTTAAATGCCCCGGAAGAACAAACAAAAGAAACGGATTAAGAATCTCCATGATCTTATAAGGCAATGAACCAGGCTTAAAATTTAGGGGTTCCACCTTAAAGGAATATTTCGGGCAACCAACCAATCCCCCCCTTTAAACCGGGGACCACATCCACCGGTTAGAAAACCCCGGGCCCTCTCCTGAAGAGGGACAACCCTCCACACGGGCCCAAATCGTTGATACGCCCCAACAATCAACACCCACAGACAGAACCTCCCTGTCCAGAAAAAATGGGGTAAAACCAAATTACGAAAAAGGAACATCAAAGTGGCAGAGAGCCCCATATTAAGAGAAACTCAGCCCAAAAACAAAAAAGAGACCCAGTTTCCCATCAGCAACCAAGATTTGAAAAGTCCCAAAAGTTGGGTTTTTTCTCATTTGACCATTTGGGCTGGGAGAAACCCGGGAAAAGACAATTGAACACCAATTTTTGAAAAAAAGGTCCCAAAATCTGGAAACAAAAAGGACCCTCTGTCAACCAAAGTTCTCGGAATGCCCGGAAACAAAAAACGTGCTAAGGAACAAAGGCACCCCAAATTTAGAGGGGAAGGAATTAGGTAAAGGACAAGATTATCTTTGGGGGAAACCCACCAAATCACCCAATACGGGCTTTTCGAGAAACAGGGGGGGCGGAAAGAAACCAAAAGAATGATCCCTGGCCTTGGGGCCCGGTAAGCCAAAAAACCACTAGAAGAACAAGGGTTGGAGGAGGGCAAACCCCAGGACGACAAATCCCCCCCTCACGAGACAAGGAGGCCACCAACGGACCGACCCAACCAATCCCTGGTACCAAAAAAATTTCCCGGGGTGACCGGGGAAAGCGGAAAAATGAACTCAGACTTACCTTTTTTCCACTGGTCCGGGCAAACAATTTTCCAAAAGGGCAGCGCCGGGTTTCCTCCCGACACCCCCCCCGAGCCTCTCAAAATTGGGCGAGAGGCGGAAAAAAACACCCTTTAAAAAAAAGAAGGTCAATAAAATCAAAGTCCCAGGAAACTCCTCGAAGGGCTCCCCCTTTTTCTTTTTTTTGCCAGGGAAAAAATGAAACCACAAAAAATTTTAAAAGGTTGAAAAACAAAACCCACCTGGGGCCCCTTTTGGTTGATCGCTTGGCAATTCCGATAAACAACTTTGGCCTAAGGACCACCCTGAGTTTGGTCCCTCCCCAATGTCTCCCTCTTAAAAGCCCCTTAGGCTAATAATGATACCCACTATAATTTTTTTTAGGGGGAGAAAATTTTCGAAAAAAAAAGGAAAAGGGATTTTTAGGGGCTCTGGTTCTTTGGGCAAAAGGGCCCCGCCCCAATTAAAGGGGGTAACCTCCCCTGAAATGGAAAGGAAACATCAGGTCCCGTAAGAACAGGACAGAAGGAACTCGTTTTAATTTCCCGAAATGCAAATCCCCAGGAGGCCAAACCACACAAACCCTTCTGGTAAAATCATTAAGGGTTTTAAACCGGAAATTACCAATAAATTCAAAAATTGGAAAACCCAAAAATTTTAAGAGCTTTAATGAAGTGGTTGGACCCAATACAGATGGTGAACTTGCCGGGGTCCTTTCAAAACAGAGGGGCAAAAGAATCCCGAAATGAGTCCCGAACCCCAAAAAACACTTTGACCCCTTACAACAACATTCTCTTCAAATCTGGAAACAGTCCGACATTTTTTCATGAGATTTTCCCGTCTTGGAAAAAATCAAGTACACCAAAAAACAATCGAAAATTTATCCAAAAAATCCCTGAAAAGTCTTAGAAGGCTGGAAACAAAAGGGCATTGGACCCCAAAGGGCACACAAGGTATAAAAAATCCCTAAGGGGTTTTAAATCCTTCTTCCTTCACCCGGTTTAAGGGGAAAAAGGGTTATGTCCCCCGGGCAATTGGTAACCAAGTACGTTTTTCCCCCTGGAAACAAATCAGAGATCAAGGGTAACGGAAATTTGATTTTCACCGAAATATTTTCAAGAGACATAATCATAGACCCTTAATGAACCACCTTTTTGGCCCAAAAAAGAAAAAACGGCACCCAAGGGGAAAGGAGGGTCTGATATGACCTTCCCAATGACTCCTTTGAAAAAAAAACCGCATAGGTTTTTTCGGACGACAATTAAAAAAGGCACCTTTGGGGAATTTTTACTCCAGGCACTAATTCAATAGCGCATCAAGCTCTAGGGGGGGAAGGGGGATGAGATTTACTTTGCTAAAAAATCAAAAATCAATAAAAAAAGTCGGGAACATAGAGCCGGGGGGAGGAAAAAAAAAGGAGTTGGATTAACACAGGGCACCCAAGGAACAGACAAGTTTTCCCAACCAAAAAGGATTATAAATTAACCAAGGGAAACCCAGTACGTAAGTCATAAATTATACAAAACCAAAAAATTTTTGAATTTCCCCTGTGATCGGTTCCCCCTCTTTTCCCCCTGAGTAAAAAGAGGTTTTTTCCCAAAAGGGGGTGAAGACCCATAGGGGGAAAACTTTTCCTAGGGGATAAAGGGAAAAACCCACAAGTTTAGCAAAATCAAAATCCTCAGGTTAAACTACCCCGAAACAACAAAAACCAGCAAAAAAAGGACAGAGAGCATATCAGGGTTAAAATTAAAAAAAACTTGTCTGAACACTACCCAAAAAAAACAACTGAGCGAGAAAACGTCTTCCCCCCTTTGGGGAACAAAATAGCAAGAGGGGGCACCCTAAAGATAACCCCTTTTCCTTTGAAACATGACGGTGCCCCAAAACCACCTATCACACGCTGGATTTAAAGCAGGTTACAAAGGGAAACCATTCCACCATACCTTTCCCCCCGCAAACCCGCAATTTGAAAAGCTAAACATAGAATCATTTAAACCAAGGGGACAGGGAAACCCACCTAACACCTTTTTATTTCTGACGTCCCTTCCGAAAAAAAGTGCCAAATCGTCATTCCATTTGGTCAACTGCCCCCTGGAACTGACAGTATAACCAGGTCCTCAACCCCCGACTTTAAGCCAACAAAGTTTTTTTTTAGCTTTTTGTGACTTGGCCTCTACAAAACCCCCCCGCCTGAAAAAAAAGCATAACTCACTCAAAACAGGGTCCCCGGTGTGGAAAAACCCAATCCTGAGGGCGCCACGCGGGGGAGGAATTTGAACCTGCTGCGCTGCGTTCCCTGAGGACTTTGATTTTTGGCAAAAAAAATTTACAGTTATTTTTAAATTCAAAATTAGCTACCCCCCAAAAAAAACGGGGGGGGGAATCCGGTTCCCCCAAAAAGGCAACCTAGAAAAATAGGTGCAATACCCCAATTCAGGGAAAACTGATCCACAGGCAACAACTGGCAAAACCTTGAAAAAAAAAAAAAAAAATCCTCCTCAGCACCAGAGTAGGGGGGAAAAAAAATGCAACAAAAAAAAAAAAAAACCTGACAATCGACAAATTTTTTTTTTTTTTTCCCCAATTTTTTTCCTTCTTATAAAATTTTAAATTTTTTTTTTGGCCCGGGAACTGTTCATTTGGGAGTGGGGGCAGCAAAAAAAAAAATACACCAGAGCAGTTGGAAATATAATTGCGTACCCTGATAACCCCACAACGAGGGGGCCCGGGAGGGTTTCCCACGTTGGGCCCCAACCCTCGTCAAGCCCGAGAAATAAAACCAAAAAAAAGGGAAAACTTCTGCCCGGGGAGATCCCCCCAAAAACTAAAAGCCCCCAAAATGTAATGGCGGTTGACAAAAGAAAAACGACAGAAAAAAATATATACAAAGTTGGGGCCCAAATTCTAAATAAAAAGGTAGGAAGGGGACTTACTGCAATCCAAAAAAACCCGAAAAGAACCCCTTTTCAAATTTCAAAACACCTGGATCACACACCCCTCCCACCTAAATTAGTTCTCGGGGTAACCAAAAAAAAACAGCAGCCACTAAAAAAAGGGAAAAAAGAAAATGTCAAACAAGTGAAAAAGAGAGGAAAACCCCCCCGGGGGGACACTAAACCCCCCCAAAAAGGCGGGAAAAAAATAAAAAAAAAAAGCAAAAAACAAAAAAAAAATTTTTATCTTTGCAGGAGATTCAAACGCACAGCAGGCCCCCAAAAAAAGGGAAAAAAAGGATTGAGACCAAAAATTGATCCCCGGGAAACCCGAGGGGAAGGCATCCCTTATAAAGACCACAGTAAACCTTTCCCCCAATCCTCAAAACTTCACTGGACGCCCATACCTTTTGTAACCACCAGGGGAGTTTTAGAACTCATTTCCCCTTTAAAACACGCTTTTTGGATTGACCTCCGGAGCTGATTCCCAGGAAAGGCAAAAGAAAGGTTTTTCCAAAGCGAAGAGCTGGACTTCGGTCTGGCGGGGTGGGCCCGGAGTATCGGCGGTCCTTTTGGCCGGGGGGTTGGGTCACCCCCTCTTGGGGATCGGGTCGTCCCTTTTTTTTTGGGGGAAAAAAACCTCAGAAATCCCCCCTCCCTGGAAAAGAGCTTCCCAAGACAAGGGGGAAAGGGAAAAAAAACCCCCGCAAAGGGCGGACTGACGCCAGGGCTCACTCAACTCTGGTGGGGGCCCCTCCCCAAATTTCAAACCGACTTGGGTTCCCCCCGGTGTCGGAGCCGGGTGCGGGGGTTTGTGGCAGGCTATTCGTAGATTTCTTTCCGACTCCCAACGTTTTTGCACTGCCTTTCCCGTGAGCCCAGCTGTTTGCCGTTAGCGGGAGGTCGTTTCCCCTTCGCAAAAGGGTGGGGTTTCCCGGTTCCGGGGGGGGGAAGGGGTTTACCAAAACCTTTGGGGCCCAAAAAAAGGGGGACAAATTTCGCCCCATTCTGGACTCAAAAGATTAAATGGCTGCCCTACCCGGAAATTCGCTGGGTCACTTCGCCCCTTTTGGGGGGGCCCCCCGCCAAACAATCGACTTGGGATTTTTTTGCATTTTCCGTCAAGGGCCCCCCCCAAATTCCTTCGTTTTGCCAAAGGCCAGGCCCTTCCAGTTTTGGCCCTCCATTGGGGTTGGCCTCAGCCCCAATTTTTTTACAAAATTCTGGCCCTCTCAGGCGACCTGCAACGGGGGTTACTTTCTTCCTATCTGGCGACCCTTTTTATTGTGGGGTCCCAAAGGGGGAGGCGGTGAGGTCGCAACTATCCCTTCGCTCCTGGAGGACTTGGGGGTGGCAAAGGGGGTCGTCTCGGAAAACCTCTCAATCCTTTTTTTGGGGAAAGATTGCACGGTACGGGGATGGGTTCGCCCCCAACAACAAGCAAATCTTTTTTGAATGTAAGAAGTCTTCGACAGCAATGCCCTTCAAAGGGGGTTGGCCCTTTTGGTTTGATGGGGGTCGAGGAGGAATTCCCTTGCCCCAATTTATTCCCGGGTTCCAAATGCTCTTTTGAACCCTTGGGATCGATCCATTTTCAGGTTCGTGTCATATCTCCCCCAGGGTCGAGAGTCCCGAATGGTGGGGTTGTCCGGGAAATGTTTCCCCGGGGGAAACCTTCCCTCCCAGGGGGGATGTCCCCCAGCCCGTGCGGGGGGGGGTTTTTCTGGAAAGTTTTATTAGGGATATTTTAAAAATTCCCCATCAAATCTAAAACAATTTTCCTTTTTCCCCCAACATATCCCTTTTAATCTACCTCCTAACAACAACCACCCTTTAAAATCAAAAAAAAACAACCTTTTACCCAAAATCCCAAAAATTTTACCACCTCCACCTTCTCCATTTCACTTTTCCAATTTTTTTTTTTTCACAGGGGATTTTGGGGGAAAAAAAAGGATTGTAAATGGGTTTTCCAAAAATTTTTGCACGCTGTGTTTTTTTCGGGGCTGAGGAGGCGGAAAAAAAGGCAAAACACCAGCATTGGAAACTGAGATTGCAGTACCCGACTAACCCCACAACTAAGGGGCCCCTGGAGCGTTCCCGTTGGCCTAGACGCCTCTCACAGCCTAAAACTAATACACCCAAAATAGAAATGGAAAGCTATCCCCGGAGAAACCCCAAAAATAATAGAAAGCCCCCCAAAATGTAAAGGGGGTTAGCAAATGAAATACGCACGAAAAAAAAATAGACAAAAGCGGGCCCCCAAAAAAACAAAAAAAAAGGTGGAAGGGTCTTACGCAAACCCAAAAAACCCCAAAGGCACCAATCTACTAATTTCAAAAAAATGAGATCACACACCCTTTCCACCAAATTTTCTTTTAAAAAATCAAAAAAGCACCACTGAAAAAAGGAAAAAGAAAAAAATACAAATCTGGGAAAAAAACGAGAGGGCAGAACCCCCGGGGGGGGGACCCTAAAGGCCCCCACAGAAGAAAGGAAAAAATAAAAAAATATAGCCCAAACACAAAAAAAGAAAATGTCTTATCTGTTAGCGGGAGATGCAGACAACACAGCAGGCTACAAGGGAAACAGGAATAAAGGTCCAACCAAAAAATTAAAAAATCACCGGAACCCGATGGGAAGGTGACCCCCTTTTTAAAGCCCAATCATAACACCTGTTTCCCGCCCCTTACAATCTTCACGGGCAGACTGCCCCGCTTGTAACCACCAAGGGGCCTCTGCTCAAAACCATCTAAATCCCATTCAAAACAGTACCCCCCCCCCCCCCTTGGGGGGGGGGCACCGAACTCTCATTTGAGCAACCAGTCGGTCAGGGTGAGTTCTATGAACCACGATAATCCCCAGCATGGATGTCCAACAAACACCCAAAAATTGTCTTCCTGACCCTAACCTCTCCATTTAACCAAATACTGGGGTTTTTCCCCTAGAAAAGAGAAAACAATATTTTCTCAACCACAACCCAATTGCCCTCAACCAAAACAGGTCAGGAGGGCCCGCACAGGGAAACCCCTGGCTCAACAAACCCCTTCAACAAGGGCTTGGGGAAAACCTTATGGGTCTTAAAAAGTCCCTGGAAGAAGCAAACGAAAAAAACAGGATTAAGAGTCTCCATTCTTTTAAGGGCCAAGAACCAGGCTTAAATTTTAAAATCCCCTCTCATAGGGAAAAAATTCTTTAGGACAACCAGACCAAGTCCCCACTTTAAAACCCAGGACCCATCGCCTAAGCCGGTTACAAACCGCTGGGCCCCTCCGAGAGGGGACAACCCTCCACTACCTGGTCCCAAATCTGTTGCATACCTCCACACAGAGTCAAAACCTGGACAGACAGAACCTCCGTCGTCCGAAGAAAATCGGGGGTGAAACCCAGAATTTCAAAAAAAAAGGAGACATCAAAGGCAAGCTACCCTTAAGGCAAACCAGCCACAGCAAAAAGAGACCCGTCATCCCGATCAGCAGCACAAAGCTCTTTGATAAATCCCAATTCTGGTTTTTTCTCTCATTTGACCATTTGGGCGAGGATGAAATGCCCAGAGAAAGACAATTTAACACCCAGTTTTTGAAAAAAAGTCCCCAAAAACTGAAACAAAATGGCTCCCTGTAAAAAAAGAAAAAAGAAACCCCCAAAAAAAAAGAAA
>JARQOD010011480.1:0-23270 GCA_033576555.1 Oophaga sylvatica
TAACAATTTTTTAGGGCCGTGAACTTTTATGTCGGTACTGAAAAGTGCAGGAAAAAAAAAGGAAATACCCAAAGCATTTGGAAACTAGAGATTGCATCCCCTGATAACCACCGCAACTAAGGCAGCCGTGAGCTTTCCCACTTGGTCCTAGACGCCTCGTCACAGCCTGAGAAACTAACACACCTAAAATAAAAAGGGAAACACTGCCCCGGGAGCAAAACCCCCCCAAAGAAAAAGAAAGCCCCCAAACAGTTTTTGGCGGTTAACAAGGGGAAATACTGACACAAAAAAAAATTATAAGCAAACGGGGGGGCCCAAAAAACTAAATAGAAAAGGATAGGAAGGGGGACTTACGCAATCCCAAAAAAAACCCTGAAAGGCCCAACTCTACTAATTTCAAAATCTTTTTAGATCACACGACCTCACCACCTAAATTAGTTCTCTGGTGTAACAAAAACACACCCTGAAAAAACTTAAAAAAGCAAAAGAAAAAAACACAGTGGCGGACAAAACTGAGGGGGAAAAAGCCCCCGGGAGGGACCCAAAAGGGCCCCACAGAAGTGCAGGACAAAATGCAAAAATATAGAAAAAACAAAAAATAAGAAATTGTCTTATCTGATAAAAGGGTGCAACACACACAGCGGCTAAAAGGGGAAAAACGGAAAGAAAATTCAGACCAAACATTGATCACCGCAACCCCCGAGGGGAAAGATTCCCTTAAAAAGACCAACATAACACCATTCCCAATCCCCTAGTCCCGTTTAAAACCACCAAGGGAGCCTCTGCTCAAACTCTCTCAACCCTTTCAAAAACATTATAAACTGCAAACTTTCCCCCCAGCTTTCAGGTTCCTGAAGCCCCATGTGATTGCTTTTTTTTAGGATGAACTGCAAACTTCCCCATTTTTCAGTTTCCTAAATGCCTCCAGGTTATTGCTTTTTTTTAAATGGTAGATTGCCACCCCTCTGTATACATAATTGTCTCCATCCTTTTTTATCTTCACCACACATCTGATGGTCGTGAAAACCCCCCCCCCTTTTATGCCCTTTCCCCCTAACTCTGTTATCGGGCCCGGGGGCAGTCTCACCACTTTCCAACACACCTGATTGTTTTTGGTGCACAAAATTTTGAGTGGCAGGGTTGCTCCAGACGTAGCTGTTTCTAATTTCAAATCCCAATTTCAAATTAAGTTTTCTAATTCACTACGTAAATTTAACTAGAATTTGACTAAAAATTTGGCTGCAGGGTTAAAAAAATTTTTAAACCACAAAAAAAATTTTTCAATTTCTTTTCACTTTCACCCCCATCCCTTTCTTTTTTCCCCTTCTCCTGTAACCCCCCCCACCTAGAAAGGGAACAGTCATTTCTCCCTCCTTATCCCCACCATCTCACCCCCCTCAAACTGTTCCTCCACATACAACCCTTTTTTACCAAGAAAACACACGGCCTCATCATTCCTATCCTGCTCTCAACCCTAACGCTCTGTCTGCAACCCCACTCGGGGCGACAAAATCCCCAAACCTGGCCCTCCTCAACACATCCCCACCTCTTTTCTAACCCCCCCACACCTCCACACGTTTCTGCAACCATACAACCCATCCCTACCATCCACACACCCCCCCCCGGGCCCCCTCCCCCAGCACTATGGAACGCACGCTCCATCCAAAAAACGAAATTTTAAACCCACGACCTTTTATCACCAACAAACCTCCCCTTGCCATCACGAAACTTGGCTCCTCCCCTACAAAGCCTCTCCCTCCTTTTCCTAGGCAGATTCCCTCTTCCACACCCCTCGCCCCAGCAAAAAACGTGGTGGGGGGTGGCTTGCCCTTCTAACCTGCCCTTTACCCCAATTCAACTTCCACCCCCCGCACTCTTCCCTCGTTTGAGGTGCACTCCGTCCCATCTATTCCCCCCCCAACCTCCAACGGGGCATCTACCGCCCCCGGAAATAGCCAACCCACCCTTTCCCCACCATTCACCCCCTCCCACTCCATTTCCTCTCTGCTGACACCCCCACCATCACATGGCATTTCAAAATCCCCCCTTACACTTCCACCCCGCAAACCCCTAAACATCTATCGCCAGGCCTCCTCGGGTCACTCAAAGGTCCTCTCGGGCCCTACAAAGATGGGCACAAAACCCGACCTTACTTCACCCCTCTGTTCCCTCACTAACCTCACTAACTCCCCACTCCCCCCCGTTACCCAACCTACGACATTCTCTTCCCCCCCTGTTAGTACGCATTCCCCACTCCAAAAAACTTACCCAACCCTTTGCAAAATCTCAAACACCCAATTTACAATCGCTCTTTGAGTCCCTCCCCCTCCCCCAAAATAGCCCCACTTAAAGACACGATGCTGCGCCCCAAAATTTTTAACACCAAAAAAAGCCACACTTTATTCGGCCGCCCCCCCCACGCAAGCAAACTCTCAATCTAAGGGCCCCGCTGACCGGCCTGACCAAGACAGAAAGGCTTTCCCGGGGTGCCCAGCGGAGATGGAAAGAAAACCCATTTACCGAGCACTTTAACACATACAAGCAGGGGCCCTCGCCAGCCTCAATCCACGCCCTGCGCAAAACAAACTTACTTCCCCATTCTCTCATATCCCCCCTGTCTCACAACCCTAAAAAACTCTTCCAAAACTTTTTAAAATTCTCTACACCATCCCACCCGCACCTCCCCCCCCTCCTCTCATTTCTGCCCAAAGACTTTTTCCTCCTTCTTTTAAACAAAAGAATTGAAAAAAATCAAAAAAAGGCTTTGGCCCCACCCCCAATGCCCCCCCATAGCCACTCCCCCCGTTCTTCCCCCCAAACCCGCTTCCCACCAAGACAAAGATCAGCTCTCCACTCCATTTTCCCAAAATCACACCTTTACCACTTGCCCCGCTTTACCCACCCCCCCGTCCCCCCAAAACCCTTAAAATTTGGGGCCCCCTTTTTCATCCCCCAAATCTCGCCAAACCCTTCAATCTTTCACTAAAAAATGGGGTCTTTCCCTTTAACCTTTAAACATGGGAAAAAACACACCCATTCCTCAAAAAACCCCCCTCCGGGGCCATCCTCTGTGTCTAACTATTTGCCCATATCTCTTCCCCCCTACGCCTCAAAACTACTGGAACAACATGTAATATCAAACTGTCCTCCCACCTTTTTCCTCCTTTCCCTTCCCTTTGAAACCCTTTTCAATCTGGCTTTCACCCCCCCCTCAAATCAACTGAAAAAATGCCCCAACTAAAGCACTAACGACCCCTAACCGCCAAGAGCAAGCGAAAACTACTCTTCCCCCCTTTTTCCCTGGACCCGTCATTTTTGCCTTCGACACCTTTGGAAACCAAACCCCCCTGCTTTCAGATTCTTTCTCCACCTTTTTTTTGGGATCCCCAGACTTGGGGCCCAAACCTGGGTCTCAACACCCCAACGACCGAACATTTAGTGTCTCCCCCTCTCACAACCCCCAAAAACCCCTTTTCCCCAACCCCAAAAAAACCCCCCCCTTTTAATTTTCCCCCAAACCCCCACCCCCCCCCCCTTCCCCCCTTTTTTCCCCAAAAAACCCCCCCTTTGCCAAAATTTTCCCCAACCCGAAATTTCCCCCCCCCCCTTTTTTCCCTTTAACCCCAAATTTCCCCAAAACCCCCCCCCCAAAAAAAACCCCCCCCCCCCCCTTTTTAAATCCCCTTCCCCTTTTTCCCCCCCCCCCCCCTTCCCCCCCTTAAAAAACCCCCCCCCCCCCCCTTTTCCCCTTAACCGGAAAAATTTTTTTTTCCCCCCCCCCAAAAAAAAAACAAACCCCCAAAAAAAACCCCCCGGGCCCCCCCCCCCCCCCCCTTTTCCCCCCCCTTAAAAACCCCCCAGTTAAAAACCCCCCCCCCCCTTTTTTTTTTTTTCCCCCCCCCCAAAACCTTTCCCTTTTTCCCCCCCAAAGAAATTTTTTCCCAAAACCCCCCCCCCCCAACCCTTTTGTTTCCTTTTTTCCCCCCCCGGCCCCCCCTTTTTTTCCAACCCCCCGGGGGGCCCCCCCCCCCCTTTTTCTTTTTTCCCGGGCCCCCCCTTTCAACCCCAACCCAAACCAAAAAAACCCCCCCCCAAACCCCCCCTTTAAAAACCCCCCCCTTTTTTTCCCCCCCCCCAAAAGGCCCAAAAAATTTTTTTTAAACCCCCCCAAAAAAAACCCCCCCCCCCCCCCCCCTTTCCCCCCCCTTCCCCTTCCCCGGGGGGGTTTTCCCCCCCCCAAAAAACCCCCAACCCCCCCCCCCCCTTTAAAAACCCAAAAAACCCCCCCAACCCCCCAAAAAAAAAACACCAAAAACCCACCCTTCCCTTTTCCCCCCCCCCCTTTTTTCCCCTTTTTTTCCCCCCCCCAAACCCCCAAAAACCCCAAAAAACCCCCCCCTAATTTTAATTTTCCCCCCCCCCCCCCCCCTATCCCCCCAAAACCCCCCCCGGGGTTTTTTCCCCCCCCCCCCCCCCCCCCCCCGGGGGGGGGGGGGTTTTGGGGGCCCCCCCCCCGGGGGGGGGGGGGGGGGGGGGGGGGGGGGTTTTTTTTCCCCCCCCCCCGGGGGGGGGGGGGGGGGGGGAAACCCGGGGGGGGGGCCCTCGGGGGGGCCCCCCCGGGGGGGAAAAAAGGGGGGGGGGGGGGGGGGGGGGGGGGGGGGGGGGGGGGGGGGTTTTTTTTGGGGGGGGGGGTTTTTGGGGGGGGGGGGGTCGGGGGGGGGTTTCCCCCGGGGGGGGGGGGCCCGGGGGGGGGGGGGGGGGTTTTTTTTTTTTTTTTTTTTTGGGGGGGAAATAAAATTTTTAAAAAAAAAATTTTTTTTTTTTTAAAAAAAAAGGCCCCCCCCTTTTTTTTTTTTTTTTTAAAAAAAATTTAATTTTTGGGGGGTTTTTGGGGGAAAAAAAAAACCAAAAAAAAAAAAAAAAAACCCTCATCCCCCGCCATTCCCCCCCCCCCTATGCCAACCCTTTACTGGCTCCTATTGCCCAGAGGCTCCAGCAAAACCCTAACCTGACAAACAAAGCCATCCCAACCTTTTTCCCCCATAAAAACCCGTGACTTTCCTCCCGCTTTTTACCTACCCGCAACCCCTTTGATCCTCCCCAAGATCTCCTTTTTCGAAATCCCCCCTCATCCCCTTCTTTTTCCCCCAACCCCCATACAAAACTTCCCCCCGGGGTTCCCCCCAAAATCCCGGGAAAATCCCTTTCCGCAAAACATCAAATTTCACCAAAAAACGGAACCTTCAAGAAAAAAACCCGAAGACCCACCTGTTTTGACAAACCACAACCTGCAATGATCCCCATCTACTGAACCCCTCGCACGACCAGCTCTAACCCCCCTTTCCCAGTTTTATTCTTTTACCCATCCCGGGAGACTGTGGGGCCCTCGCGGGCAGGGGTCCCTTCCCCCCCCTTTTTTTCCGTACTTTTGTGTCCCTTGTCAGCACATTTTTATTGTACCGGGGCTAAATTTTTCCCCTTTTTTATAAAGTAAAGCACCATGGGAAAAAATGGCGCTATAAAAAATGTTAATAAAAATAAAAAATAATAATATTGTTGGGGAAAAATGATGCAATGGATCCGTTTTTTTGACGGATTTTTTTTAAAAATGGAAAAATGAAGGTTTAAAATTTGGAAATCTTTGGGGGAAAAGGGGAAAAAAACCCCCCAAAAAGGGGCCCCGTCCCCGGATTCCGTCTTTAAACCCCGGGGGGAGGAGGGAAACCACCACCCATGGGCGCCAAAAGAAAAAAAAAGGGGGGAAAAAACGCCCGGAATTTTTTAGGGGTTTCACAGAAAAAAAAAAACTTTTTCCCAAAAACCCCTTTCCCAAAGGAAAAGGGGGGATCCCAAAATTTTTTACGGACCGTGGGGAGGGGTCAAAAAAGGAAAAGATCATCCATCGAAAATCCCTCATTTTAAAGAAAAATCAAGGGGAAAAAAAAAAGATCCCCCCCCAAAAAAAAAGGGGGAAACCCCTTTTTTTCACATTTTTTTGGGGGATTTTTTTTTTACTTTGAACGCTGAAGTTAAAGAAAACCTTAGTTTGTTCCCCGCCCCCCTTGAAAATTTTTTAAAAATTAAAACGACAAATTTTTTTTTTTTTCAAAAAGGGGCCCTTTTAAACCCTTTGTAAAAAGACCAAAAAAAGGGCTTCAGCCCAAAAATTTTTCCTTTGGGTTTTTTTTTTTTTTTTTTTATTTTTTTTTTTTATTTTTTTTTTTTTTTTTTTTTTTTAATTTTTTTTGGAAAAGTTTTTTTTTTTTTTTTCCCCCAAAACCCAAAAAATTTTTTTAAAATTTTTAAAAGGGCCAAAAGGAACCAAAAAAGGGGTGAAGCTACGGGGGAAAGGCGGAGTAAAAATTGGGGCCCCAGAAAAAAAAAAAATTTAAGGGGCTAAAACCCCCTTTTTAAAATACTCCGAAAAAAAAAAAATTGCACAGGGGATGGACTCAGTTACAGATCCCCGGGTTTTAAAATTTTTATTTTTTCCCGGGGCCGGGGGTCAGAAACCCGGGGAAGTCCCGGGGGGCCCCGGCAGACGGGGGGGGCCCCCCTGGGCCCTCTAGCAAGGTTTTTTTTTTTAAAATTTTTCCGGGGGGCGGTTTTTCCCCCCCCCCTCCGCCCCCCGCAAAAACATCATACCACCCCCCCCCAGTGGTCCTGCAGCCCCAAAAAGGTCCCCTTTTCCCCCGGAAAATTTTTTTCCCCCTTTTTGAGGGGGCGGGTTTTAAGGGGGACCTTTATTAAGGTAAAAGGGAAATTTTGGACCCCAACCCACCCCCATAGGGGGGGCCCCCAAAAACAAAAACCTTTTTAAAAACGGAAAACCCCGGGAAAGTGACCCACGCTCCCCCCGGAAAAAAGAACGGCGCCTGGGGGGACATACATGCGGGGACCCCCCCCCGGACTCATGCCCACCGGCATGCAAACTATAAAAAAAAAGGGGCCCCTGGGATAAGGGGAAATACCGCCCGGGGGGGAAAAGAGGGGGGGTTTAGAAGGGCATTTTTTGGGGGGGAAAGGGGGGGGGAAAGAGCCGGGGTCCCAGGGGGGATTGAAAAAAGGCCCGGGGGGGGAAAAACCCAAGGGGGGGAGTTTAAAATTTACCCGGGGGGGGGAGGGGGAGATGACCCCCGCGGGGAAAGGAAATGACCCCAAAACAGGAAGATGAAAATGACCCCGGGGGGAAAGGGGAAAAGGTTAAACCCCAAAAATGACCCCACAATTTTTTTTTTTTTTTTTTTTAAAAAATAGTTTTTTATTTAGCCAAAAAAAAATGCAAAAAAAGCATGAAAAACGCACTTTTTTAACCTGCACTTTGGGGTTGTGCAAAAACTTGCGGATTCGCTGCGGATCCACAGCGGTTGGCCCTGCGGATCCGCAGCAGATTCTCCTGCTTTTTCATCCGTTTAGTCAAATTTAAAAAAAAAAAAAATGCGGGCATTTCCCCCCATTCAAATTTTTTTTGCGGATCTGCCGTTTCTGCACCCATTGACTTTTTTTTAGTCGGTCACACCATGGGAAAAGTGAAATCGGGATTGTACAAACCTATAAATTTTTTCCCGCTTTTCTGTGCACAGAATCGTGGGGGTTTTAAAGGGGGGCCCCCTGAACCTTTCGCCCGGGGGCCCCAAAAATCGGGGGTGGCCCGACTTTTACCATAAGGCTTTTTTACAAATACAAAGGGGAAAACTTTCCCAAAAAAAAAAAATTTGAAGGTTTTTTTTCCTGGGTGGATACAAAGCCATAATAAAAAAAACATAGCAAAAACCCTTGAAAATATTTAAACATCATAACATAAGATTATCTGTACTTCGCTCATATTTTTCGGTATTTGCCGGGGCGACCCCCTTGTAGATTATGATTTTTTTAAGTTTTTTTAAAAAAACTGTTCTTTTTGAAATCCCTGAACTGGAACTCCCCCGGGTTTTTAATCATTTTTCAATAATTTTCAATAATCCCCCGGAAATTTTTGAGAAGCCGAAAAAAAAAAGGGCCCTTTTTTCCCTTTTGGGGGACTTTTATGGGAAATTTTTCTGAGAAAAAGGTTGGTTTTTTCTCTAAAAAAAGTTTTCCCCAACAGAAAAAAAAAAAAAAGGTTTTTGAAAAAAATCCAGGTTTCTAAGTAGGCATAAAAAATAGGGGGGGCCCCGGGAAAACTAAAAAAAGTCCTACAATAAAAAAGAACATCCCCCTGACATCAACCCAAAAACAGTAAGCCTTTGTGTAAGGCTCAAATTTTCTTTTTTTCCAAAAAACCTTTTCACATAGTGTAAAGGGGAAAAGTTGGGGACACCAGATTTTGAAACCCTTCCCAAAACCAAAATTTTCCAGGACCGGGGAATTCCACAGATATCCCCCCCCCCTTGCGCCCCCAAAATTTTTCACCAACTTTCCCCACCCGCACGTCACTTTTTTCACTAAAATTGACTGACAAAAGATAGACGAGGCTATGGCTGCATCACTTTTTGGGGGGTTTAAATTTTTGCACCCCCATTAAAAATTTTTAAAAAAACATCTGTTTTTAGCCTTTAAAAACCCTTTATAAAACTCCGAAGGTCCCCTGCTAAGCCCGCAAAAAAAAAAAAAAAACTAGCTGCACCCCCAAAAGTTATACGACTTGTTATTTTGGAAAATTTAAAGAACAAATTTTCCCGGCCGGGGGGTTTCATACGAAAGGGAACCCAAAATTTTTACATTTGATAAATTGGGGCTTTTTAATAAAAATATACAAAAAAAAATTTCAAGGGGACAAACAAACAGTAAAAAATCACCAAAAAAAAAAAAGGAAAAACAAAAAAAAATTTTCTAGCCCGATTTTATAAGCCCCCCTTACCTCGACACCCCAAGCTGGTATTCACTCCCACAAAGGGGAAACCTTACCCTTTTGACCCTATTTCCCAAACCTCTCACTTACCCCAAAACAATCCCCTACTTTTTTCACGACGGGGACCAAAAGTCCGAAAAAACCTGCTGCAAATGGAGATTCCCGAAAATTTGGGGGTTTTTTCCAAATCATATTTAAAAAAACCCTTAAAGGGGTTTATTGGACTTGTGGGGCGCTACTTCCAATAGGGGGCGCAAGAGTACAATCCTTTTTTTTTAAGGGAAATTTTTTTTTTTAGATCTTGGACAGGAATAGAAAACCCCCCATCTTTTTGGGGAGGGACGTTCCACTGGAATAGGACTCCGACATCAACTTATCTCCCACACAAAAGAAAACAATAATTCAAAATTTTGTTTTAAAAAAAAAAAGAGCCACCCCCCATACCCGTTTTTTACCCTAAAAGGGGCGGCCCCCAAAAAATTTGGGGAAAATTTTCCCAAACCCTCAGGGTACTCCCCCTTAAATTTTTTATTCTGCTTAACATAAAAGTAGGTGACACACCCCCCAAAAGGGGGGTTAAGAGGGGGCCTATTTTATCTTACAAAAGACCCCTACAGGGGGAATTCTATCGAAGCTAAAATTAGCTTGAATTTGAAAAAAAAAAAATTTGGTTTCCCAAAAAGGAATTTTTTTTCAAAATTTTTGGATGAATCGGCAAAAGGGCACTGGCGAAAATGAAACCCAGGGAGGGGGTTTAAAGAGAATCTTCACAGGTTTTCGCTAAATCACTGAAGCCATGATTGGGAAAAGACCCCTGAACCAACCCGGGATCACTTATTTTTAGTTCTGACAAAATCGGGTTTTTATTTTAGCAAACCTGAGAGTCACCCCCCAACCCCCTCCTCTATTACATTGCTATAACATGAGTCTTTTCACAAAGGGGTCAGAGTCGGATGATGCCCCTGCCAGATAGTTACAGCAATTTAAAACCCCTGATAAAACCCTTTTTAATTCAGTTTTTTAACCCCTACCCAAATTCCCAGGTTACACACAAAAACCTGTGACAGATTCCTTTTAAAAAAGAAAAAATATAATGTGCCTCCCGGGGCCCCTCCCCTTCCTTTTTTGGTGCCTCCATCCTCTTCTGCCCTTTACAGGGTCTTTTTCCCTAGAGCTGACCAAAACCCGGATATAAAAAAATTCAGCCCAGTTTCAAATGATCAAAGCCTAGTCAAAAATGAAGACCCAAGGAAATAAAGGAGATAGGGGCACCAGGGGGGGACCCAAAAAAACAAGGGAGTGTGGGAAGGACAATTGGCAAGGAAGGTGAATTTTAGTATTTTTTAACTCACATTTATTAGGCTGGGTCCGGAGGTTTGCATTTTAAAAAATTTGATGCACAAGGTTTCCAAATTGTTAAATTCAGCGAATTTCAGAAGATTAGCTCATTCTACTATACCCAAAAAAATGTGTTATGGGGCGAAATAGTCCCTGTCCCCCCAGGTGCCCCAAAACTCCTTAAAACAGGGTCGGGGACCTTTTTCTGAAGAGCCATGAACGCCACTATTTTTTAAAAAAATTCCCGGGAGAGCAATACAATATGTATAAAAATTAATTACTTCCGGGGTTTGAGGCGCTACCCTGCGGGAAAAGTGGGTGAGCCCTTTTAATGCTGTGGATAATGAGACAAGGAAGGACCCTTTTCCCGGGTGACAGCACTCTGTGGCTTTCCCCGGGCGGCATGGAGTTAGGTGCTGCGGCAAGCCTTGGTGGGGGTGACCGAAAAATTTCGGCCTGCGGACATCAGGGGCATGTTACCCAAGTGATTTTTCCAGGTCATCGCCGTAAGGGGCCAAACTTACGTACCCTTTGGAACCTTTTCCTTCAAAATT
Source organism: Oophaga sylvatica (assembly GCA_033576555.1). NCBI lineage: Eukaryota > Metazoa > Chordata > Amphibia > Anura > Dendrobatidae > Oophaga > Oophaga sylvatica. The sequence goes on from JARQOD010011480.1 coordinate 10,723, forward strand.
TTTTTTTTAAAGTTAAGATGGGGGGAACCCAACAAAAAATTCGGGCCGACAACACCATTTCGGGGAGGGAAACCCAAAAAACGGACTTTACCAGGAATCCATTTCTGTTTGGGTTGGGAGCCCGAACACCAATTTTCCGCCTGTCATGGCATGACAGCGCGGCAAAAAACCCCTTTTACGGCGGGAAACACCTCGCCCAGAGAGCCACCATTCCCACACTGTCAAAAGACAGCGGTGCGCTCACTTTGATCAAGGTAAAAGTTTACCTCTCACTAGTGTCAGCTGACGGAACAACTGCTCCCATCATCCGACACCTGCTGCCGCTAATAACAGCGAGAGCAGGAGCCGGATGAGAATATCATCACCGATCCTGCCTGTAAAAAATAATTTAAAAAACTTTTCATGGTTCCCCGTATTTTTGTTGCCCCCGCCAGGCAAAAACTCACAGCTGGGGCTCCAACCCTCAGCTGTCAGCTTCAACAAGGCTGCTTATCAAGAAAAGAGGGTCACCACACTGTTTTTTTAATTTTTAAATAAAATTAAAAATGGCGGTAGTCCCCCATTTTTGACAACCAGCCTTACAAAAAGCAAACAGCTGGGGGCTGATATTTCAGGCTTGAAAGGGGCCATGGTATTGTCCCCTCCACCAAAAAATAGAAACCCACAGCTTCCCAAAAAGGCACATCTATTAGAGGCCCAATTCTGACCTTTGCCCCTTTTCCCCCACTTGCCCTGTAGCGGTGGCAAGTGGGTGAAGTTGAGTGGTTGATGCACCTTTGTAGGCCCGGGTGAATCAAGCCCCAACGTTATAATGGAGAGGTTCAAAAGACGCCCCCATTATTAACACCATAGTCACACTGTATAAAAATACAGACACTAAAATAAAGTCCTTTAATTAAAAAATGACAGACTCCTTAGTAATCTCAATTAAACCCACTTATGACCTCGCCTAATTCCCTGAACCACGTTCTCCTTAATAAACCAAAAATAAAAAAAAACAATACCCCACCTGTCAGTCGTTTTGTTCCCACACCGTAACCATAATTGGGGGAAAAGCATTTTGAACCGGGACGGGTGCCAAAATCGACTGTCCAACGAGAACCACGTAACGAACTGCTGCGAGCGCACCCCCTCAGGACTGGAGGTGACATCATCGAGGTTACCTAGGGTACTGAGGGCCCCCCGCGGGGCTGAACTGGGGAACTTGGTGAATCCCCGCAACCGTGCGTCACCTCCAGTCCGTCTCAGCCTGGACGGTGCATTTTTAGCACCATCCATGTTTGTTTAGGTGCTGAGGAAAAAAGCAAAAAGGGCAATACTCCAGAAGGCGGGAACCCATTGGATTGCAGTACCTGAACTAATCAACAACTAAGGTAGCCGTGGAGCGTTCCTACGTTGATCCTAGATGCCTCGTCACAGCCTGAGAGATAACTAACCTAAAGGCAAAAGAGGAAAAGCTATCTGCCCCACAGATCCCCAAAGAAAATAGGAAGCCCCCCAAACTTAATGGCGGTTAACAAGAAAGTACGGGAAAACAGAAGAAAATAGAATGACAAACCGGGGGGGGCCCAATCTGTCTAACCGAAAAGTACAGGAAAGGATTTTACTGCAATCCAAAAAAACCCCTAAACAATACCAACTCTTCTATTGCAAAAAAACACCTAGATCACACAACTCTACCACCTAAATCGATCTCTGTGTAACAAAACTAAGCCGCAGCCACTGAAAAAAAACAGAAAAAAAGCAAATGAACAAATAACAAGTGGCAAAGATAAAACTGAGAGGAGCCCCGGGCCCCATAGGGGGACCCCGACCTCCACAAAAGTCAAGAACTACAAAAAAGCAAGCACAAAAAAAAAAGAAAAATATCTTTCTGAAAGCAGAAGATGCGGCAAGACTCAGCAAACTTCCAATGAACCAGGAACCACAATTGAGACAAGAACAATTATCACCGGCAACCTCATGGAGAAACCTCCCTTATATCAGTCCGTCAGAGATCCCAGATTGCCATTCCTCCTGAAGGTTCATACTGGTCTGTAACCCCCAAGGGAGCCTCTCTCAGAAACCATCTCTAGCATATTCATAACAGTACACCCCCCCTTGAGGGGGGTCACCGAACCCTCACTTGTGCAACCACCATCAGGATGAGCTCGGGGATAGGCACGGATCATCCCTAGCATGGGTGTCCAAGCAAAAACCCAAGAATTGTCCTCCTGACCATAACCTCCTACTTAAACCAAATACTGGAGTTTCCGTCTAGAAAAAAAGAATCCAATATTTTCTCAACCACATACCCAGATTGCCCTCAACCAAAACAGGTCGGAGGGCCCGCCATAGGAACACGCTCGACAAACCTCTTCAATAGACTTGGAACACTTATGGATCTTAAATTCCCCGGAAAGGCAAACGGAAGGAACAGGATTAAGAATCTCCATGATCTTATAAGTCCAATAACCTAGCTTAAAATTTGGAGATGCAACCCCCATAGGGATATTTTTTTGAGGACAGCCAAATCAAGTCCCCCACTTTTAAAACCCAGGACCATCATCCTATGCCGGTTGGCAAACCGTTGGGCCTTCTCCTGAGAGAGAGACAACCTGTCCACAAACCCGGTCCCAAACTGTGCATTCGCTCCACAACAGAGTCAACACCCGGGCAACAAAGCCTCCGCCTGCCCGCAGAAAACGAGGGTGAAACCAGAATTGCAGAAAAAAGGAGACAAAGGTGGAGAGCTACCCTATTATTAAAGCAACTCAGCCAAAAGCAAAAAAAACCCAGTCATCTTTATCAGCAGACACAAAACATCTCAAAAAGTCCCAAGGTCTGGTTTGTTTCTCTCGGGTTTGTCCATTGGTCTGAGGATAAAAGCAGACGAGAAAAATAATTGAACACCCCAATTAGAACAAAATTCCTCCAAAACTGGCACAAACTGGTCCTCTGTCAGGGGCAATGTTTTTGGAAGCCATGAAACCAAAACCCTGCGAGGAAAAAGGCACCAATTCGGGGGAGGAAGGGAAAGGAAAGGGCCCAAAGGATCATCTTGGAAAAACCCCACACAGATTACCCGAAACGTCATTCCGAAAACAGGGGGGCAAAATAAAACCAAGAGAAATGGGTCCAGGGGGCCCTTTTGGGCACGGGCCCAAAAGCCTCAAAAAAACCCTAGACGAGAAAAGGGTTTGGGGGCAGAGCAAACCCCCACAACGCCAAATTCCCTGAGGGCACGAACAAAGTACCCCCCAAAAAAACCGACTAAACCAAGCCCCCGGCCCCCAAAAAACCGGATGACCAGCCAACCAAAAATGAACTCGACACACACTCTTTTTCCACTGTCGGAAACCCAAAAAAATTTTTCCCAAAAAGGGGGACGCTCGGGGTTTTTCCTCCTGACACCCCTCCAACCCTTTCTCAAATTGGGCAAAATGGCAAAAGTCACCCCCCTTTTCCCCAAAAAAAAAGGGGGGATCAGATAACTCGGGGAGTCCCCAAAGAAACCCTAAAAGGGGGCATCCGCATTTTTTTCAAATGCCAGAAGAAAAAAAAACCAAAAATTAAAACGTAAAAAAAAACAAGGCCCACCTGGCCTGTGGGGGATTAACCCTTTGGGGCTTTTTCCAAAAAACCGGGTTTTTTGGGGGCCGGGGAGGACCACCCCCTTTTTTTTGGGCCCCCTTTTCCAGCCAATTCCCACTCTTCAAAGGCCCACTTCAGGCCAATAACTCCCGAAAACCCACGTCATAATTACGTTTTTTTGGGGAAAAAAATTTTGAGAAAAAAGGGGCACAAGGTTACTTTTAGACTCGGCCCCCTTTTTTGGGAAAAAAAAGGGTACCTCCCCAATTTCAAGGCATCACCCCACCTGAAACGGTAAGAACCATCAGGCTGCCGAAAAGAACAAGCAAAGTGAATCTCTTTAATTTTTTAAACGCAAAACGCCTCGGGGGCCCAAAAATTTCCCCACATCAGCCCCTTTTTGTAAAATCATCAAGGTTTAAAAAAACCCGGGGGGAAATTACCAAAAAAATTTTACGAAAAAAATTTGGGAAAAAACCCAAAAAAACTCTGAAAGCTTTTAAAAAAGTGGGGTTTGGCCCCCAAACAAGAGGCCTGGCCCTTTTACCGGGTCCATTTCAAAAACAACAACAAAATAATCCCAAAATAAAATTTTCTGTCCCCAAAAAAAACACTTTAATCCCTTCACTACAGTCTTCCCCTCCAAAAGGGAAAACAACCGAACATTTAAAATGAAGTCCCATAAAAGGAAAAACAAGATACATCCAAAAAAAACAATAAAAATTTTTTCCAAAAAAACCCTGAAAATATCTTTCAGGGAAGTTTGGGAAGACGGAAGGAGCATTATGAGCCCAAAGGGCATCACTGGGGACTAAAAAACCCCCTCTGGGGTATTAAACGTCGTCCCATTCACCCCCCCGGCTTAAGCGAATAAGGTTTAACGGCCCCCCCCGGGAAAATTTTAAAAACCCCCCAACCCCTTAAAATTTTAAAAAAAACCAAACCCAAAGGGGGTTTACCACCCGGACAAAAAAACCCAAAAGCGATTAAAAAAAAATACCCGGCCCATAAAACCCCTTTTGGCCAAAAAAAAAAAAGGGAAAAAAAGGGGGAAAAAAATTTTAAAATAAAACCCCCTTAAAACCCCAAAAATAAAATTTTAGAAAACCCCGTTTAGGTACCAAAAAAAAGGGCCCCTTTAAAAATTTACCAAAAGGCCCTAAAAATACCAAAAACATAGCTCCCCGTGGGGGGCAAGGGGCGGTTTACTTTCCCCAAACCATCCGAAAAAAACGGGAAAAAACAGGAACCCTTGACCAGGGGAGAGGGAAAAAAAAAGGGGTGCAGCTTTAAAAACATTTGGCAAGCCCCAAATGGGGCCCCAGACAAAAGATTTTCCAATCCCCAAAAAAGATTAGAACTGAAAAACCAAAAGGGGAAAACCCCGTACAAAAGCAAAGCGAATTTTTCACCCCCGAAATTTTTCAAAATCTCCTGATGATTGGGGTTTAAAAAAACCCCCCTTTTCACCCAGTAAAAAAACGGGTTTATTCTCCGCCAAAAAAGGGGGAGAATCAAGCCCCCCTAGGGAATAACTTCCGCAGGGGGATCGGAACCCACAACGTTTGCAAAATAAAAAACCCCTCAGGGTTTAAAAGCCTCCTGAAACAACAAAGCCTGAGCAAAAAGGACAGGGACCCCCAAAAGGGGGAACAGTCAACAAAAGACTGAACACTTTTAAACCCCAAAAAAAGAGGGGGCCAAAAAGCCCCCCTTTTCCCCCCCTTGGGGGAGACTGAAAAAAACAAAAAAGAGGCGCCCACCACAGTGAAAAAAAACCCCCTTTTTTCGCTTCGGGAAAATCTTTAAAAGCGTTTTCCCCCAAAATCATTTCCCATCAAAAACTTTCAGGGGGCCAAGGGGGCTGGCTCACAAAAAGGGGAAAAACATCTCCCCCGGGGTACCCTTCCTTGCCCAAAACCCCGCAAACGTCGTCAATTTAAATACCCCCAAGACATAAAACCCTTTTAGAAACCCGAGGGGCGGGGGGCCCCCCCCAAAACCCCTTTTAAAAATTCTCAAAAAGCCCCTTCCGAAAAAGGGGGTGCCAAAGCCCTTTTTTTTGTCGGGTTTTTCCCCTTTCGGGAAATTTTGCCCGAAAACTCACGTCTTCAAGACCCTATTTAATGCCAAAAAGGGTTTTTTTTTCTGACCTGAAAAATTTGGCCCTCTCAACAACCCCAAGCCTGAAAAAAACATCAAAACATTTAAAACAGATTTCCCCCGGTGTCAGGGGGAAAAAGCCCAAACCTGGGGGCGCCGCGCAGGAGAGAGATACAATTTGAACCGCTTCTGATTCCCGAGGACTTGGGGTTTTTAAAAAGGGGGAAAAAAAAATTACAGTTATTTTTTAAATTCAGAAATTAGCCCGACCCCCAAAAAAAAATCTGGCATGGGAATCCTAGGTTTCCCCAACTGCAACCCCACAAGAAGTACAAAAACTCCCCAACCCAATGGCAAAACTGACCCCACGGCCAAAAAACGTGGGGAAGCTCCATTTAGGAGAGAAAAAAAAATTTTCCCCCTTACAAACCAAAAAAAAAAGGAAAAAAATGCCCACAAACAGGGAAAAAAAAAAACTCTGAAACCTACAAATTTTTTTTTTCTTTCCCATATTTTCCCTTCTGTAGTACCAAAATTTTTCATTTTTGGGCCCGGGGTACGTTGTTTTTAGGTCTGGGGGGAAAAAAGCCCAAAAAGGGGGAAAACTCCAAAGGCGGGGAAACCCTTTGGTTTTCAGAAAAATAACTAACCAAAAAACTAGGGGAACGGGGGCGTTCCCTCTTGACCCAACGCCTCTCACAGCCGGGAAAAAATTTAAAACACCTAAACAGAAAGAGGAAAGCAATCTCCCCCCCGGAGCAATCCCCAAAAAAAATTTGGGGAAACCCCCAAAAATTAAGGGGGGTTTGACAAAAGAATTTGGGGCACAACAAAAATAAATAAAAACGCTGGGGCCCAATCGTCTAGACAGAAAAAGTACGGGGAAATTTTTTACTGGGAATCCAAAAAAAAAAACCCAAAAAATAAACCAAAATTTTTCTATTGCAAAAACACCTGAGATCACAAAAGATCCCAAAAACCCCCTAAATCAAACTCGGGGGGCCCCTGCCCCCACAAAAAATGCAAGAACTACAAAAAGCAAAAAAAAAAATAAAAACAAAAATATCTTTTCTAAGCAAAATGCGGCAAAACTCAGCAAACTCCAAAAGAAAATAGGAACCCAATTTTTACAAGAACAATTGATCACCCCCCCAACCTCATGGAAAGGGGAAACCCCCCTATATAAATCCTTTAGAGATTTCCCCAATTTCCATTCCTCCTGGAATTTTCAAAACTGTCTTTTAAACCCCCAGGGGGGGCCCTGCTCAAAACCATCTCACACTTTCAAACAATCCAGGTTGAAAAAGGGTTTTTTTTTTCCCCCAGACAGGATTACGTGGGGGGCAGAAATTTACGACAAAGGGGGGGGAAATTTTTTGTTTTTATTTTTTTGGGTTTTTTACGGGGGAATGAGGGCTTCAAAGAATTGGGGGAGGTCTTAAAATGGAAAATTTAGATTATTAAAGAATTGGGGGTCTGGCCCGCACTTCTTTTCCCTGTACAGAATTCACTTTTCGCAAAAAATATCAAAGCTGCAGTTATTTTCAAGGGGGACAAATTTAAAAAATCCATCTCCTCCTTCCACGGGTAAAAATTTACTAAAAATTTTCCTTTTTCTTTTGCGTGACCGGGCCCTTTTTAACCAAAAACCAAAAAAAAAAAAATTCCTTTTTTTTTTTTTTTTTTAAAAGGAAAAAAAAAAAAAACTTTTTTTACAATTTTCTTCATTTTTTTGGGCTGGCTTTTACCCCCGTGCAACTTTTTCCCTTTAAAGGTAATACAGGGCCCGCTAAGTTTCAAAAAAATTTTTTTCATTGATTCAAAAATTACTGCTGTTTTAAACCATGCTGGGGGCCCAAAAAAGATGCTCGGGGGGCAAGTTTACCACCCAACCCCATGAAACCCGGGCCCCTTTCCCTTTTTTTGTCTAAGTTTTCCCCGGGCTGGCCAGCGCAATTTTTCCCCAAAACAGCTCCCCCACAATCCCTCTCACTTATCCCTAATCATCCCCCAAAAAATTTAAGCAGCCCAAGGGGGGGACGCGTGTGGGGGGCTTTCAAGCGCATCTCCCTGCACAAAGTTAAATTTAGCAAAAGTAAAAAAAGAAGCTCAGTTTTTCCCCCAAAGGGAGTTAGTCACGTCAGGAGTCAGGACCCCCCCTATTTTTTCCCCTTTTTGGGGGGGTTTTCTGATAAGCACTTTTAATTACTTTTACCCGGCTTTTCTTTTCCCCAAAAACCTTTTTACCAAATTTTCAACCCCCCCCAGTGGTTGCTCCGTTAAACCCCTCCTCCTTTGCTATTCCCAAAAAAACCCAGCACCCTCTTAAAACCCAAAAAAACATTTCCACTCCCCCTTCCTTCCCCCACCTGACCCCCTCTGTGACCTGTTTCCTCAAAACCCAAAAAATTTCCCCCCAAAAAACACAAAAACAAAGCTGCCCAATCCTCCCCTCTTTTTTTAAGCCACTCTTCCGCTCTACTCTCCCTCCCCCAAACCCCAATGCCATCATATACCGACCCCAGGGGTCCGACCATGCCTTCATCGCCCAATTCTTTTCCTGGCTTTTTTACTTTCCTCCCTGACATCCCCCCCCCAACATGGGTGACTTAACTCCCCCAGATACCCTTCAGCAGCAGCCTCCAAATCCTGTCCCTTTTTCATCCTTGGATTACTCAGGGGCCCCCCCACCACCAACATGGACGGACATAAAAGACCGGGTTTCACCCCCCTCTGCTCCTATCAATTTTCACCACCTCCCCCCCCCATCCGACCACCATCTACTCACTTCTCATCCCGTCCTCCTCCCCTTTCACCCATGTCCACAACATTCACCCCCCAAAACCCTTTTGCCCCCTAACATCCACACCCTCTACTCAAATCTACCACTGGCACCATACCCACCCCAAAGACACAGACAGTGCACTGCTTTCTACAATGCCACTTCCGCAGGGCTATTGACACGGTCGCCCCTCCTTCAGGGCGAGTGCGAGTACCAACAGAAACCCTGGCACAATAACCCCCAAAAAAAAGCCCCGGGCAAGTGTCCAGGATAAGAGGGGCTTGGGAAAAAAAAAAATTTTCGCAAGACACCACTGCATTCAAACAAGCAACACTTTCTTTCCCCTTCCCCTCACCTCTCTAAACAGCCTATTTTCACAACCCCCCGTATCTCCCTATCCTACAACCCCAAACAGTTTTTAAAAAACTTTTAAATCCCCCCTCCGCCCCCCATCCCCTCCTACCCCCTCATCTCTCGAGGATTTTTGCCACATACTTCAAAAAAAATGACCAAAAAAGGGGAAAGTCTTCTTTGTCAACCACCAAAACCCCCCTTTGTAAAAACCCAACCAATGCCTTAAACCCCATAACCCCCTCCCAACAAAACCGAAGGGGAGCTTAATGTCTCCCTCCAAATCGCCCCTCACAACCTATCACTTGACCCCACCCCAACCCACCTCCTCCCCAAACCCTCACCACCACATTACCCACCCAAAAACCCACCTCTGAACCTATACTAACTTCCTTGACCTTCCGTTTGCTTTAAACAGCCACAATCACGCCATCCTAAAAAGCCAACCCCACCCAACCGCTAATGCACATCGCCCAATATCGCGCCCCATTCGTTTCCAAACCCTGGACTGGCTCCACTCTGACTTTCCCCCATCTCTTTTCAAACTTGCTCTTTGAAACCTACAATCTGGTTTTTCCCACCCCATCACCCACTCAAAAACGCCATGACCAAAAGTCAAAATACAAACCAAGTAAAAGGGGGAAACAAACCACATTTAAAAGGGAAGGGTAGCGGCAGAGGTCTGGAAAACAGCTCATTAATAGCTTTAAAAATCCCCGGGGGATAAGAACAATATTTTTTAAAAACCACCAGGCAACAAAATTTGGGGGGCTGAAAAACCCCCTCGGCCCAGTTTAAAAGGCAGGATCAACTTGAGGGGTCCCCCACCTTTTTTTAAATTTTTAAATAAAGATAAAAAAAAAAAAAAAAAAAAAAAAAAAAAAAAAAAAAACAAAAAAAAACCCGGCCCCCAAAAAGGAATTTAAAAATTTCCCCCCCAAACCCCAACCCTAAAAGGGGGGCAAAATGCCAATAAACTTTCCCCCCCCTTTTTCCCCCTTTTTTTGGTGGAATCCCAATCCATCCATGGGGGCTTTTTCCCGGGGGCCCCAATAATCTTTTTCCAGGAAAATTAAAAACCCCCTCCTCCGCCAAAAACATTTTCGAATCCCAACTAATTCTCCCTTTCCCTTGGGAAAAACCTCCCATAGCCAATTTTTTTTTCTCAAGCCGGACAGGGCGAAAGGCAAGTGGAAGGAATTTAGAAGTCCAGGGAAAAGGGGGTTATCCTGCACATTGTCACCGTCACTGGGGACCGAAGCACACTATAGCTCCCGGGATAGTATAGAAAAAACCCAAAGGGTTATGGACCTTAGAGCAGAAACACCCTTGATGTCGGAAAGTAAAGGGGTCAGGGAGGTGAAACCTTAGCATCACGGGCAAGAGTAGGAATCAGCTCTCTCAAAGGAAACTCCACCAAAAACTGACCGGGGATACACTTGGGGAAAACTGGAATTCGGAGTGAACACCTTTTATTGTTTAACTCACCATTTTGAAAGCAAGGAGGCCCATAACCTTTTTAGGGTGTTGCCCAAACACATCCTCCCCCCGACACCCCCCGGGGACCTGCCTTTCCATCTACAATAAAAGGTTTTGGAAGCCACGGGTAGACTGAGTTAATTTTGATTGCATCCCTGCACAACCCCACCATAAAAACGCCTGGGGAAGGTCCCACCTGTAGGGACCCACCTAGCGCCTCACCATCCCCCAGAGATCACAGCAGCGCTGTCTTAGTGATCAGAGAACAAACGGGTGGCCAAACTGATATATCCCAAAATCCCCGAAATATACCCCCCAACAACGCCTGCCCCGCCAGGGCCACAAACCGACCAGCCCCGGAAAACCCCCAAAAGACTTCCAGGGGCTGGGCCGAGTACCCCATTGCTCGGTAACCCAAAATTTGTTGCGGGCGAGACAAATACAAATTTTGACATAAACCCCCCCCAAATATCCCCCCACTTCCACTGCTACGGGCAAGTGGGGAAAACCCGGGGAAAGCCCAGAATTGGCGCATCTAATATTTTTGGCCCTTTTCTGGGCGTGTGGCTGCATTTTTAGGGTGGGAGTCAAAAATCCTGCTCCTTACCACCTGAGAATACCAGCACCCAGCGGGCGCTTTTTGCAAGACTGGTTTTTTCAAAAAATTTGGGGGCCCCACGCCGTTTTAAAAATTTATTTTTTTTTAAATAATTAAAAAACACGGCTTGGGATCATTCTACTTGATAACTACCTTCTGTACTGACAGCTGAGGTTGGGGCCCCCCCCACTGTGGGGTTTTCCCGGCGGGTAACAAAAATACGGGGAACCCCCACGCTGTTTTTTTTTATTAATTATTTACAGCGCAGAAGGGGGCGGAAAACTACCACCGCTGCCCTTCCTCACGAATTTAGAGGCAGAGGTTCAATGAGGGACAGTCCCCCCATTACTACCCAGGACCGGGGAAAACTTTGTACCACATCACACTGACTCCCCCCGCTTTTTGACAGAAAGGGGGAACCGTGATCTTACCGGGGGGATTTTTTTCATCCGCGATCAAAGGGGTTTTTGTCACGCTGTCATGCAAATCGGGTACCTGAACCGAAATTTTTTGGAACTGTTCGAACCGAACCCCCCAAAACCGAACATCCAGTGTCCGCCATCTCTATAAAGATTTCCCTGAGAGCCAGATGCGGGCCATAAAAAAGGCCACATCGGGGCCGCGACCCATAGGTTTCGACCCCGCTCTATAATATGTTCCCATGAAGCCCGGGGCGGGGGAAATTTTATTTGGTAATTTCTTTTTTTTTCGATATCTGTGTATAAGACTTCCAAAATACAATAAAAAATTAAAATCTTGGTGTATTCTTGCCAAAAATTCCAATTCTCGCGGAAAAGCGAGGTGTTTCCGAAAAAAAAGGGAATTAGAAAAATTTCAAGTCCCTCCCGCACCCCCAAAACTTCAGAAACAAACAAAAAATTTTTTTGCTCCGGTAAAAAATAAAAAAAAAATATAAAAAAAAAAAAAAATTTAAAAAAATAAAATTGAATAAAAAAAAAACTAATTTTTTTAAAAAAAAGGGGATGTTTGGATTTCTATCCTCAAATAAACATTATTTTACCTGTGTGAAAAAGTGGCAAAACAAAAAAAACAGTAGGAAATTTTAAACCGAACCCACAAGAACAGGAAAATCCTTTCCCAAAGAAATACAGTGAAGAAAAAAACAGGAAGTATGAAAATTATACATCATAGTACCAATCTGTATGTAACCCACCTTTGGGCAACAGAATATACGGGATACATTTAAAAATGCAAAATATGATATACGTTTTTCTTATTTACCAAGACAGAAAAATTTACAATGGACCCGGGGGCCCAATAGAAGGGTCTTACATAAGAAAAAAAAAATTTTTAAAAAATGGAACAAAAAATTTACATACAAAAAAAAAGTTTATGATAGTGTTTGAGCGAATTTCCGATATCTAAAAATAACGTATCGAAAATTGTTTCGCCGAAGCACAAATACTCAATTTTTCCGATTCGATAGCGGAAGCCCATGTAAGTCAAAGGGAACAAAAATCGAAAAAAAAAAAACCTTTATTTCCCTTTTAAAAAACAAATAAACACAAAAAAACAAATAAAAATATAAAAAATACATTATTGTGACATAATATATACATAATGTAAAGTTTTAAAACCTTCTACAAGTAAAAAATCCTCATTTAAGCCGGGTAAAGGGGCCCGGGTTTTGTGAAAAAAAGA
>JARQOD010011481.1:0-23266 GCA_033576555.1 Oophaga sylvatica
ACATTTTTTGACCATCTTTTATTTAACTGTTAATCCTTGCGAAGCCCTTGGTCTCCTAAAACAAAGAAAAAAATAATAAAACAACATTATTCTTACCTATCCGCTGGTCTGTCAGGTCCCACGCTGTAATCCTTCACAAAGGGTTAACTAGATTTCAGCCAAGCAGCACAGCTAATGCTGCCTGCTCAGCTGAAAGCTCCTGAATGAATGACTTCCTCTCCCGGTGACAGGAGAGGATGTGATTACTGTGGGAAGCTTCATTGATTGCTTCCCACTGCAATCAGTTCCCTTCAGGTCAGCGGGGACGCCCTCTGACGTCACTGATGCTGTGCGGTGTCCCCGCTGACCTGAAGTGAACTTATTACAGTGGGAAGCAATCAATGAAGCTTCACACAGTAATCACTTTCTCTCCTGTCGCCGGGAGAGGAAGTCATTCATTCAGGAGCTTTTTGCTCAGCGGCAAGCATTAGCTGCGCTGCTTGGCTGAAAGCTAGTTAACCCTTTGTGAAGGATTACAGCGTGGGACCTGACAGACCAGCGGATAGGTAAGAATAATGTTGTTTTATTATTTTTTCTTTATTATAGGAGACCAAGGGCTTCGCAAGAATTAACAGTTAAATAAAAGATAGTCAAAAAAATGTGTGTTTATTTCATTAAAATTAATTATTCTTAAAGTGTGTGTTTTTTATTTACTTCAATAGGATTAATAATTGATAGTTGTCTAATTGACAACTCTCAATTATTAACCTGGCTTAAAGTCACCTTCCAATAGCAAGGTGGATTTAACCCATTATTAACCCATTCGCCACCGCTACAGGGCAATGGGAACAGACCGGCAAAGTGCCAGAAAGGGCACATCTAATTATAGATTTGCCTTTTTCTGGGGTGGCTGGGGGCAGATGTTAGTAGCCAGGGGGGGCACAAAATAAATGCACCTCCCTAGGCTATTATTATCTGCCCCCACTCGCTGGCTTTGTCTGTCTGGTTGAGAAAATACAGCGGGAGCCCACGCATTTTTTTACAACGAATTTACACCTTTAATTAACCCTCACATGTGTGAAATTTTGCACACATACACTCATGTCATTGTTAGTGAAAACCATATATCAAACTACATGAAATGACATGGTTAACTGTATGTAAACCATGTGTCATTTCATGTCGGGTCTGTCATTTCACAAAAGCCGGCAAGTGAATTAGCGGCTATTATACTATGTAGAAGTGTATGACCTATATATATATATATATATATATATATATATATATATATATATATATAATTATTTGCTTTTTGTGTACATTTTTTTAACAATGTGATTTTTACATGATTGTTTACATAGAGATAACTGCTCTATGTAAAACGTCATGTTAAAATCGCATTGCATACAGATGGAAAATGGATGGAAAACGGATGGTGCAATTAAAAATCGCATACAAATCGCATGACAATTGCATATATTCGGACCGTTTTTTCCATCCAAAAAACGGACCGCTTTTTGTCCCACAAATGGAAAGTAGCCCTTACACTACCATACCCGTCTATTTCCCAGCAATCTACTGCTGATTGCTAGGGGCCTCAGGAGCCGCACAACTTGTGATCAGCTTATCATTAGGGGACATTTCTAACAAATACCATTTTCAAATCAGTCCAGAATCCTATGACTGAATTTGAAGGCAGCTGGTAACTTATATGAAGGAGCATACTGACTTATCGAACAGTTTTTGAATTGTAAATTGTTCGATCTCCAATAGAGGAAGTAAAGATTATCCTGTAAAAAAGCCTTGCCTTGTCTTGTTTGGCCTGGTCTCACCGATGGATTATTATACTTTTTCTGTTATAAATATTGTACCCACACAGAATCATATATGTAATTTGTGATCACTGTAACCTAGATGGGAGCAACTGTCTAATATTTAATAAGCCCTACTGGTACAATTCGAGCACTTTGAGTGTACGCTATGTATCAGGATCAAAGTCCAAATTGTTGGCGCTCATTTGTAGATAAAATGGATGATATCTGTCCATTCACTGCTTGGCTTAGGAGATTGATGACTTTTCATTTTACCAAGACATAAAGCATGATCACACATATAAAATACAAAGTTAGATAAGAGGAGGTAGAATAAAAACTGGATTATTACCTTCATCTTTACTTTGTTCCCATTTACTTTAATATATACTTTACTGGATTACCAGATAGTCATGTTATTGTGCAGATGTTGTGTGTTTTAAGATATATTACTTTTAAAATAATAGGAATGTTTCTGTTTCAGAATAATCACTCAGATAGTCAACAGCCACCCACAGAGGAAAAAAAACACATATTATGCTTTCAGAACAGCCATGGAAACTCTGGAGAGTATCCAACAATTCTAGAACATAGAAAAGTATTTTTACAGTATATATTTAAATTAAAGATTAAAAGGTTAATCTCAAATTGTCTCTGGAGCAGCTCATTGCTTTGTCTCCTTAAGGTATGCCACACTAAACAATATCGCTAACGGGATCGCTAAAAAACGTCACTATTTAGCGATCCCGTTAGCGATATTGTTCAGTGCGGCAGCTTCCAGCGACGAGCTTCCTGCTGTGATCTCGCTCGTCGCTGGAATCGTTCCGGACCCTATTTTCTCGTCGGCGCCCGCTGGGTAAGTGTCTAATCGCTGTGTGGCACCTTTTCTTAGCGATTTAGCGGTACTTTTGTACGCTAAAGTCGTTAGAAGATCGCTAACGGCGATTGCGTCGTTTAACTATATCGCTAAATGCGGCAGCATTTAGCGATATAGAAACAATCCGCTAGCGATCTCATTAGTATGCAACGCTAACGAGATCGCTAGCGGGATAGCTTAGTGTGGCAGTACCTTAGAGTTTCCTAACTTCCTGGTTGCTTGAGAGTGTGGGTGCTCCTCCTTGATTGACAATTCTTGTGAGTAGTTTCATTCAACTACTACTGTATACACATTAAGCCCTTTACACCTTTGGTTTTTCCGTTTTTTGCTCCCCTTTTTCCCAGAGCCATAACTTTTTATTTTTGGTCAATATGGCCATGTGAGGGCTTGTTTATTGCGGGATGAGTTGTACTTTTGAACGACACCATTGATTTTACTATATAGTGTACTGGAAAAGGGAAAAAATTCAAGTGCTGTGAAATTGCAAAAAAGTGCAATCCCACAGTTGTTATTTGTTTTTGTTTTTCTCCATGTGCACTAAATACTAAAACTAAGCTGCCACTATAATTCTCCATGTCATTACGAATTTGTAAATACCAAACATGTAAAGGTTATTTTTTATTTAAATGGTAAAAAAATCCAAAATTTTGTAAAAAAACAAAAATGGTGTCGTCATTTTCCGAGACCTGTAGCATCTCCATTTTTCGGGATCTGTGGCAGGAGAAAGGCATACTTTTTGCGCACCGAGCTGACGTTTTTATTGATACCATTTTGGAATAGATACAATGTTTTGATTGCCCGCTATTGCACAAAAAAAACGTAATTCTGGCGTTTTGATCTTTTTTGTCGTTACGTCGTTTACCAATTGGATAATTGTTTTTTATATTATGATAGATCGGGCGTTTCTGAATTTGGCAAAACCAAATATGTGTATTTTTTTTAATTGTTTTATTTTGAATGGGGAGGATTTGAACTTTGATTTTTTTTATAAACTTTTTTTTTTTACTTTTTACATGGTTCAATTGTCTCCTTAGAAGACTTGAAGCTGCAATCTTCTGATCGCTTGTGCTGCACATAGCAAGGCTGGGGCTTTGCTATGTGTAGCAAAAATGCTGATCTGCTATGAGCGATGGCCACGGGGCAGCGCTCATAGCAGTTCAGTAATGATTACCATTGGAGTCTCCTGCAGACCATTGGTTGTCATGCCAACCCATTGGCACCCTGCGATCATGTGACAGGGGCGCCGATGGGTGGAGCTAATGACGCTTATCCGGTCTGCGTGAGTTAAATGCCATCGTCAGATATTGACAGCAACATTTAACATGTTTACAGCCGTGAGTGGATCGCGATCCACAAGCGGCTGTTAGGGAAACATGTCAGCTGATCAGATCAGCTGTCATGTGCCCGAAAAGAAGGGGAGGCGACGTATACTTTATAGGTTGTAAAGGGGTTATGGGAGTCTACACTGTTATCACCATATTTACTTATAGAGATAACAGACAGGTGATGTCTCGGCACGAGAGGTAGATCTGAGAGTCATCAATGTATAGGTGGTACTGGAAGCCATGGGACTTTATGAGTTGTCCAAAAGTATAGATGGAGAAGAGTTAGAGGCCCCAGGACAGAGCCTTGAGGGACACTGACAGAGAGAGGGCGGGATGAAGAGGTAGTATGGGAGTGGAAGACACTAAATGCCTGGTTAGTGAGGTATGAAGAGATTCAGGAGAGGGGTAAGAGCTTTCATGCCAGGAGAGAGATACAAGGATCTGTAGTGGGAGGGAGAGGATGACTGTGTGTAAGGCACAGGACAGTTCTAGAAGGAGTGAACACTGCGTGTATGTGCTCGCAGTGTAAGGAAGAATTAAAAGGCTGGCGGCCAACAAAAAACTGCTACTGCGCAGGCGTGGGTGGTGCCATCTTGGAGGAGGACATTTTTTTTTCTTTTCCAGCAAGATGACGCCACCGGCACCTGCGCAATAGCAGCTATCGGATCTCTATATACACCGATAGATGCTACTGTGCAGGTGCGGCGGGCACCATTTTCAAATTGACTTTTTTTTGCTCCAAGCTGAATAACATGAATAAAATGTATTCTTGTTACAGTAAACATGCAATTATGCTGCAGAGCAGGTGTATATACAGATGTTCATTATGCAAACTAGGAGGCAGGTCAGTGAGGGATCAGTGACCTGTCAGCAGTCTGCATTGTAAATATCTAATCAGAGCACCATATACACCAACCCCACTTTTGGACACGAGAATCTCATTAACACAAACCTGAAAATAAAGATTACGAAACAACCACAAAATGGATTTCATCAACCAAGGTATCATTTTATTCAGTATAACGGTGCTGACCTGACACTGTCTGTAGGTTACTGAGCACAATCCTGCTGACAGGTTCCCTTTAACCCCTTAACCCCCAAGGGTGGTTTGCACGTTAATGACTGGGCCAATTTTTACAATTCTGACCACTGTCTCTTTATGAGGTTATAACTCTGGAACGCTTCAACAGATCTTCGCGATTCTGAGATTGATTTCTCGTGACATATTGTACTTCACGTTAGTGGTAAAATTTCTTCCATATAACTTGTGTTTATTTTTGAAAAAAAACGCAAATATGGCGAAAATTTTGAAAATTTTGCAATTTTCAAACTTTGAATTTTTATTCCCTTAAAACAGAGAAATATGTCACACAAAATAGTTAAGAAATAACATTTCCCACATGTCTACTTTACATCAGCACAATTTTGGAACCAAATTTTTTTTTCTTAGGAAATTATAAGGGTTAAAAGTTGACCAGCGATTTTCATTTTTACAACAAAATTTACAAAGCCATTTTTTTTAGGGACCACCTCATATTTGAAGTCACTTTGAGGGGTCTATATAGCAGAAAATACCCAAAAGTGACACCATTCTAAAAACTGCACCCTCAAGGTACTCAAAACCACATTCAAGAAGTTTATTAACCCTTCAGGTGCTTCACAGGATCTGAAGCAACGTGGAAGGAAAAAATAAATATTTAACTTTTTAGCCACAAAAATGATCTATGACAAACTTTTTTTTTATTTTCACAAGGGTAAAAGAAGCAAATGGACAGATAAAGTTGTTGTGCAATTTCTCCTGAGTACGCCAATAGCCAATATGTGGAGGAAAACCACTGTTTGGGCACACGGCAGAGCTCGTAAGGGAAGGAGCGCCATTTGACTTTTTCAAACTAAAATTGGCTGGAATTGAGATTGGACGCCATGTCGTGTTTGGAGAGCCCCTGATGTGCCTAAACAGTGGAAACCCCTCACAAGTGACACCATTTTGGAAACTAGACCCTCTAAGGAACTTATCTAGATCTGTTGTGAGCACATTGAACCCCCAAGTGTGTCACAAAAGTTTATAATGCCTGGGTCTGAAAAATAAAAAAAACAATTTTCCACAAAAATGATTTTTTAGTCCCAAATTTTTGATTTTTCCCAAGGAAATTGGACCCCAAAAGTTGTTGTCCAATTTGTCCTGAGTACGCTGATACCCCATATGTGGGGGGGGAAACTGTTTGGGCGCACGACAGGGCTTGGAAAGGAAGTAGTAACGTTTTGGAATGCAGACGTTGATGGGGGTCATGTTCCGTTTGCAGTGCCCCAGATGTGCCTAAACAGTGGAAACCCCCCACAAGTGACCCCATTTTGAAAACTAGACCCCCTAAGGAGCTTATCTAGATCTTTGGTGAGCACTTTGAACCCCCAAGTGCTTCACACAAGTTTATAATGCCCGAGCATGAAAATAAAAAATCCTATTTTTTCCCACAAAAATTATCTTTTAGTCACTAATTTTTTATTTTCCCAAGAGTAACAGGAGAAATTGGACCCCAAAAGTTGATGTCCAATTTGTCCTGAGTACGCTGATACCCCATATGTGGGGGGGAACCACTGTTTGGGCGCACAGCAGAGCTCGGAATGGAAGGAGCACCATTTGACTTTTTCCAAACAAAATTGGCTGTAATTGAGATTGGACGCCATGTTGCATTTGGAGAGCCCCTGATGTGCCTAAACAGTGGAAACCCCCCACAAGTTACCCCATTTGGGAAACTAGACCCCCTAAGGAACTTATCTAGATTTTTGGTGAGCAATTTGAACCCCAAAGTGCTTCACACAAGTTTATAACGTAGAGCCGAAAAAATAAAAAATCATATTTTTTCCACAAAAATGATCTTTTCACCCCAATTTTTATTTTCCCAAGGGTAACAAGACTCCAAAAGTTATTGTGCAATTTGTCCTGAGTACGCTGATACCCCATATGTGGGGGTAAACCACTGTTTAGGTGCATGGCAGAGTTTGGAAGGGAAGGAGTGCCGTTTGACTTTTTCAACACAGAATTGGCTGGGTGCCATGTCGTGTTTGGAGAGCTCCTGATCTGCCTAAACAGTGGAAACCCCCAACAAATGACACCATTTTGGAAACTAGACCCCTCAAAGAACTTATCTAGATGTGTGGTGAGCACTTTGAACCCTGAAGTGCTTCACAGAAGTTTATAACGTACAGCTGTAAAATAAAATCTTTTTTTTTTTTTACAAAAATGATTTTTTCGTCCCCAATATTTTATTTTCACAATGGTAACAGGAGAAATTGGACCCCAAAAGTTGTTGTCCAATTTGTCCTGAGTACGCTGATACCCAATATGTGGGAGAAAACTACTGTATGGGCACACGTCGGGGCTCGGAAGGGAAGTAGTGACGTTTTGGATTGCAGACTTTGATGGAATGGTCTGAGGGCGTCATGTCGCATTTGGAGAGCCCCTGGTGCACCTAAACAGTGGAAACCCCCCACAAGTGACCCCATTTTGGAAAATAGACTCCACAAGGAACTTATCTAGATGTGTGGTGAGCGCTATCAAGCCCCAAGTGCTTCACAGAAGTTTATAACGTACAGTCGTAAAAACAAAAAAATCATTTTTTTTTTTTTTTAAATGATATTCTTACCCCCAGTTTTTTATTTTCCCAAGGGTAACAGAAGAAATAGGACAAATTGCACAATAACTCTTGGGGTCCAGAGTACACTGATATCCCATATGTGGGGGTAAACTACTGTTTGGGCGCATGGCAGAGCTCAGAAGTGAAGGAGCACCGTTTGACTTTTTCAATGCAGAATTGGCTGGAATTGAGATCAGACGCCATGTCACATTTGGAGAGCCCCTGATGTGCCTAAACAGCGGAAACCCCCCAATTCTAACTCCAACCCTAACCCCAACACACGCCTAACCCTAGTCCCAACCCTAACCACAAACCTAACCCTAACACACCCATTACCCTAATCCCAACCCTAACCCTAATCCTAACTTTAGCGCCAACCCTAACCCTAACTTTAGCCGCAACCCTAACCCTAATGGGAAAATGGAAATAAATACTTTTTTTTAATTTTATTATTTTTCCCTAACTAAGGGGGTGATAAAGGGGGTTTGATTTACTATTTATAGCGGGTTTTTGTGATTGGCAGCTGTCACGCTAAAAGACGCTTTTTATTGCAAAAAAGTTTTTGCATCATCACATTTTGAGAGCTATAATTTTTGCATATTTTGGCCCAGAGTCATGTGAGGTCTTATTTTTTGCGGGACGAGGTGATGTTTTTATTGATACCATTTTTGAGCATGTGACTTTTTTGATCGCTTTTTATTTCTATTTTTGGGAGGTTAGAATGAACAAAAATCAGCAATTCATGAATTTCTTTTGGGTGAGGCGTTTATACCGTTCCGCGTGTGGTAAAATTGATAAAAGTTTTATTCTTCGGGTCAGTACGATTACGGTGATACCTCATTTATATCATTTTTTTATGTTTTGGCGCTTTTATAGAATAAAACCAATTTTATATAAAAAATTATTATTTTTGCATCGCTTTATTCTGCGAGCTATAACTTTTTTATTTTTCGCTGATGATGCTGTATGGCGGCTCGTTTTTTGCGGGACAAGATGATGTTTTCAGCAGTACCATGTTTATTTATATCGGTCTTTTTGATTGCGTGTTATTCCACTTTTTGTTCGGCGGTATAATAAAGCATTGATTTTTTGCTTTGTTTTTTTTTTTTTTTTTTTTTAAGAGGTTCACTAAAGGGGTTAACTAGTGGGACAGTTTTATAGGGGGGGTTATTACGGACGCGGCATACCAAATATGTGTACTTTTATTGTTTTTGTTTTTTTATTTACAGGAAAAAATGAATTTATTGGGGAATATTTTTTTTTTTTATGATTTTTTTAAACAATTTTTATTTTTATTTTTTTAACTTTTTTACTTTGTCCCAGGGTGGGACATCACAGTATTTTAGCAGATCGCTGGTGTGCACAGCACTCTGTCACACCAGCGATCGCTCTGGCATCGCTGCAGGCTTCTCAGTGCCTGCTGTTAGCAGGCACTGAGGAAGCCGCCTCCCTGCAGGACCCCGGCGCCATCTTGGATCCGGGGACCTGGAGGGAGGACGGACCCTCGGAACAGCGCGACACATCGCGCTGCTCTGAGGGTCTCAGGGGGGCGCGCAGGGAGCCCCCTCCCTGCGCGATCCTTCCCTGTGCCCCCGATACACCGCGATCATGTTTGATCGCAGTGTGCCAGGGGTTAATGTGCCGGGAGCGGTCCGTGACCGCTCCTGACACATAGTGCCGGGTGTCAGCTGTGATAATCAGCTGACACCCGGCCGCGATCGGCTGCGCCTCCCAACCGGGAGCGCGTCCGATCGCTGGGACGTACTATCTCGTCCATGGTCATACGGGCCCAGGTACCATGGACGGGATAGTACGTCGGATGGCAGTAAGGGGTTAAGGACTCTTTCCATGCTGGCTGAGATCTTACAGCTTGGTTGTTCAACGCTGCAACAGCTTACCCTTTACTACCTCTCTATATATAGGCTCTGGGCATTTAGTCCCTGCTGGTGAGAGATTCATCTTCCTGTGCTATGTGCTAAAGCTAAGTACCGTATATACTCATGTATAAGCCGACCCGTGTATAAGCCGACCCCCCTAATTTTGCCACAAAAAACTGGGAAAACTTATTGACCCGCGTATAAGCCTAGGGTGAAAAATGATTATGCCCCATATGATGCTCCACAGATTATGCCCCCATATGCTGCACAGATTATGCCCAATATGCTCCACAGATTATGCCCCCATATGCTCCAGATTATGCCCCCCATATGCTCCAGATTATGCCCAATATGCTGCAGAGATAATGCCCCCATATGCTCCAGATTATGCCCCCATATATTCCACAGATTATGCCCCCGTATGATCCACAGATTATGCCCCCATATGCTCCAGATTATGCCACCATATGTTCCACAGCTTATGCCCCCATATGCTCCATATTATGCCCCCATATGCTCCAGATTACGCCCCATATGTTCCACAGCTTATGCCCCCATATGCTCCATATTATGCCCCATATGCTCTATATTATGCCCCCATATGCTCCAGATTATGCCCCATATGTTCCACAGCTTATGCCCCCATATGCTCCATATTATGCCCCCATATGCTCCAGATTATGCCCCATATGCTCCACAGCTTATGCCCCATATGTTCCACAGCTTATGCCCCCATATGCTCCATATTATGCCCCCATATGCTCCATATTATGCCCCCATATGTTCCACAGCTTATGCCCCATATGCTCCATATTATGCCCCCATATGCTCCATATTATGCCCCATATGCTGCTGCTGCAAAAAAAAAATGACATACTCACCTCTCGTCGCTGGGGGCCAGGTGCCGGTATCACCGCTCGCTCAGGACCCCGGCACCTGAGCTATTTACCTGTCCTCTCTGCACCGCTGCACGCTGGGTCCTCGTCCGACTCCTCTGGCTGTGAATGATCTGGCAGGGGGCGCAGCCGCACTAACGACGTCATCGCGCCCTCTGCCTGATCATTCACAGCCAGAGGAGTCAGACGAGGACGCAGCGCAGCGGTGGAACGGGACAGGTAAGTATTGCTATACTCACCCCTCCGCCGGCGCGGTCTCTGCAGCCTCTCCTCTTCTCCCGGCGCTCTCCGCAGCGCTTCCTTCCTACAGCGGTCACATGGTACCGCTCATTAAAGTCATGAATATGTGCATATTCATGACTTTAATGAGCAGTGCCATGTGACCGCTGCAGGAAGGAGCCGGAGATCGTGGGAGAAGGAGGGGGGCTGCAGAGACCGCGCCGGCGGAGGGGTGAGTATGATCCGACACCCCCGCTACCCCTCACCTGCCGACCCCCGTATATGACCCGCGTATAAGCCGAGAGGGGGACTTTCAGCCCTAAAAAATGGGCTGAAAATCTCGGCTTATACACGAGTATATACCGTAGTTGGAAGTTTGAAGTTGGAGTTGTGGTGTTCTGTAGTTTGTTTTTGTACTAGTGTGTTTATCTCCTGTTCCACTTTCCCATTTAGTTTATTCCTCCCTGTCCCTGTCTTACTCACTATTGTTGGTTAGTGCTTTTGTATGATAGAGGTTTTCTATTATCCCTGTTTTGTCTTTGTGTCTGGTTTACCTTTCATTTCTGTCCCATGCCTCATGGTGTGGGGGAGGGGACATATTAGGGTTTTTACAGGAGCATAGTAAGGTTGAAGACTCGGGCCACTCTATCTATAAGAGTATAGTTAGGATACCAGCTCCAGGGACAGTTTGAGGCTCCTCTTCCTAACTGAAAACCGTCACAGCGTGACAATAATACTCAGCAGACTGACTGTGCAGAGCTGGTATGAGACCAGTATATGGTATATGGTTAAAATATGACAGTATTATTGGTTATATTAGTGCTAATGAAGTGGCAATGCACACTTATTACTGATTGTGTAAATCAGTGTTAGACTTTGATTTTCATTCTTTTGAGGGAGTGGCTTACATGTCAGAGAAAGTGAAAATGGTGTAAAAAACTAACCAAGATTTGTCACTTTGTGTTTTTTTTCCCCAAAATGCATTACAAATTGCAACAATACAATATTTGAAATGCTACAGAAATTATAGAAAATGTAGAAAATTTTTTATGATGTAGTCCTTCTCGGAGACAGCCCATTTGGAATATATTGGTGAGTTCGAAAACACTGGACAACAGAAGAGGAATCTGGGAAAATAAAAAGGCAACGTCTTCAGTAAATATATTTCAAAGGTTAAGGCAGTTGTGTTTTATAGCACTGCTCACAAAGATGAAGTGCATTTGCTCTATAGAGAGAAAGCTTCCCTTTTTTAACTAAGCCAGTCACTAAAATTATGTACTTTTCAAGGAGTGACTGTGAAATAGCTAATGGGCTCCTACATTGTTCCTCAAGCTAGGGGTCCCTAGCTGTTTCTGTCCCCAGGTTTACCCCTGAGTAGCACTAATCTGTTAAGTATATGGGGAGAACACAAACAATATTGACAGGGCAAAACAGAAGCACTGTTCTGCCTTCCTCCACATATAGTGCTGTGTGGATTTCAGCATACAGCTAAAACCCTCGTCCACTTCCCCAGTAAACAGACTGTATGGATTCTTAAGTCTATAATTATTGAGGTGAAGATGTGAACTTGGTAACAGTGAACGATGACAGTGGACAATAATGATGATGATGTGGACGATAATGGACGATATGGTGGACGATAATGGTGGACAATAATGGACGATATGGTGGATAATAATGGTGGTAAAAACTACAAGCAAATGACAGTGTATCAGTACTTGGCACATTAAAGCATGATACAGGATGCAATAACATGAATAACAGGGACGTTACAGAGATAGCGCATAACACAGAGATACAGTTATCATGGCTATCTAGAGGAGTTCAGGCTGCCAGCATTGTACTTATACAGACATGCATCTATCTGCATACAGAGAAAAAAGCAATATGATACAAAGCACAACAAGCCTAACTACACAGTATGCTACATAGTGGCTGCATGACTGTTCTAATACAGACACGTAGGTACATTTGACCCTCACCGG
The DNA here is from genome assembly GCA_033576555.1 of Oophaga sylvatica. Classification (NCBI taxonomy): domain Eukaryota; kingdom Metazoa; phylum Chordata; class Amphibia; order Anura; family Dendrobatidae; genus Oophaga; species Oophaga sylvatica. The sequence continues at coordinate 12,605 of JARQOD010011481.1, forward strand.
AATCTGCTTGTCAGGAGCTGTGATTTGTAGGGAGAGAGTCAGGAGCATGTGTTTAAGACTCAAAGGTCCGGGGGAAAAAGTCTGCAGCTTTCTTGGCCGGGTAACTAAAGGGGCGGTTCTAATCAGAACACGCTGCTTAAAGAGAGATGCTCATTTATCCAGGAACAGGATCCAGGCGGCGACCAGAGAATGCACCCTGGGGCGATCCGTGACTAGTGGATCCAACTTCAGCAGGAGGATGGGGAACTCGCTCAGATGAGGCAGTGGGTGGCTCTCAAACAACTTCCCAATCAAGGAAAGAGGGGAACTCTACAGATCCTTCGACAGTGGGAAAGGCTCCACCTAAAAGACGGACTATTGTACCAGAAGATCCAGCTGAACTGAGAACTGAGAGTCACCTGGCAAGGGGTGCTCCCCGAAACGCTGCTTCCCAAAGTGGCCACGGAGACCCACGAAAGAGGGGCCCACTTTGGCCCGGAAAAGACGTTCCAGTGGCTACAGAAGATAGTTTACCATCCTCGACTGACAGCTGCAGTAGAGGAAGCCTGTCGGCAGTGTAGTGAGTTAGCCAAACCTCCGGAACAACGAGCTCCTAAGCAAACCATCGTGAATTCTGCTCCCTTAGAGGTGCAGATCATCGATTACCTGACTATAGGCCTGACTCACCTAGGATACGAATACTATCTAGTAATGACTGACCACTTTACCAAATTTGCTCTGGCGACTCCAACCTGGGATCATGTAAAGAAAAACTTGGCACTCAACTTTATAGGTAAAGGGGGAAATTTATTGCAGTCAAATCAAAACAATGTTTCGGTCCCATCCGGATCTTCATCAAAGTACTGCAGACAATGACAATGAAGAAAAATTATAATAAACATACTATGGTATACGTAATTTTGAGGAAACACTTATAATAACATAATGTGAGAGAAGTCTCAAGAGAAAAAGACCGAATATAGCATGGTCAGTCAATATTTTCGTAACAAAAGTTGCGGCATGTGGACATAAAATAAACATGTAAAATAAAATGAAAGGAAAAATAATGTAAATAAGAGGGGGGCCTACCCGACTGCTTGATGAGTAGAAATCTCATTGAGCGATTAGATTATGTCCAAAGCATATATTTATGATCTTTGGACTAATGAGGTGTTTATTTCAGTGAGCAACCACAAAATTCATAGAATATTGTAAAATATATAGAAAAATATATCAAAAAACCGATACATTCTGCTGGAATGCAGAGAACATACCTTTAAAGGAATCAAGAGACAGACCCGGGCAATTGTCAATCAATATAATCAGGATATTGCCTGTTAGCAAGAAATTAGAATGTGCCAGTGAATTCATGCGAGACCTTAAGTGTCTATTTGATATAAGTATATGGCACTTTAAATATACCTTGCAGTGAATCTGACCAGTGTCCGCTGGATTATACCCAATATATCAAAGATGTGGTGAATACCTAATAGGTATGGCAAAGTAAAATATTATAATATATGAGTAAAGATTAGTGAGTGATGAGAAGAGAGGATCACAAAATTGCTTACTAAATAGAATGGGTGAACCAGGGAAGGTCCTACTTGTTAGCCCCAGGCTGTGGAAACATGGTATGGTAAATAAACTGTGCTGTGGGAAGAATGTGATCGCTATTAAAGTGCTCCTATATAATGCTTACCGCTGTTGAGAGCTTGTCACACACGGGTCTATACCGAACGCGGCATCCACCGCTTGTTCAGGTGAGTGCCCGGTGAGAGATGCTGCTTATTTATGTGCTGGGGGCGGGGATACCGCTCCAGCGCTGATCGGAAGTGTGTCACGGGATGTGACGTCACCTCTGCGGTTCAAGCGCCCGAGATTGCGTTCCAAGGATAAATCCTAAAGTGGAGGTGCTGAGTGGGAGGAAAAGAGGGACATGTGCTACTTTGTTTGCGTTCCAGCAGCTGCAATTTGCGTTTCAAGCGCCATTAAGGAGCAAAAGGAAAGCATTAGATCTTGATTAATTACTTGTATTTGTTTTAGAGCGATATATATGAGAGAGCAGTCGAGTAGGTAAATAGGAGGGGTCCAGAGGTTAGGTAGGAGGAGGGTCCAGTTTATATATTCATATATTCACATATTCAATATAGGCGACTCTGTGGGGGGAAAATAGTAAAATTAGTAGAAAAAAATGACAATGTGACATCATTATTATACTTTGGTTACCATCCTATCTACTGTAAAATATGATAAATGGAATTTAGATGAAGGAATGTAAATCATACTCCCTATTTAAGCCTCGGGGAGATAAAGTCTGCAATTGGTGAATCCAGTATGACTCTCTTTTCTTTAGGTATTGGATTCGGTCACCCCCTCGCCTAGACGGCGTGATCAGTTCAATGACTTGGAATTTTAATTGTGCTATGGTATGTCCCTTGGTAATAAAATGGAAAGGTATAGGTAACAACATATTTCTACAGCGAATGGTAGACTTATGCTTAGAAATTCTATCCTTGATTGGCTGCGTTGTCTCACCTATATATAATAGCCCACAGGGACATTTAATTAGGTAAACAGCATAGGAAGAGTCACAGGTAGCGAAATCTTTGATTGGATATTTTTTGCCTGAGTGTGGGTGGAGGAATGTGTCCCCTTTAATTACATTGTTACACTGCGTACAATGTAAACAAGGATATGTACCCATCTTCGGTTTGTTAAGAAATCTTTGTTTTTTGATATGGCCCTGTGTTCCTAAATCTGCTCTGACCAAGGAGTCCCTGATATTATTGGGACGTTTGTAACAGGGTAAGAAGGGGTTATTGAACTCCTTCACATTAGGGTAGGCGGTTTTTAGAATGCCCCAATGTCTCCGTATATGGTGATGCAGAATGTGTACATACGGGTGAAATGTATGTACCAAAGGGATGCGGTTCTGTACAGATTTACGTGGATTTTGGGTAGGATTTTTTGCTTTATCCAATATGTTTAGTGGATATCCACGTTCTTCAAATTTAGAGTGCATCTCATTGACTCTGCGCTCAGACACAACAGGATCTGAGACTATTTTCTGTACTCGATGGAATTGGGATCTAGGTATAGCTCTTTTGGTAGACGGGGGGTGTAGGCTGTCATAGTGTAAGAGACTGTTTCTATCTGTGGGCTTTGTATATAAGTCTGTCGAAATTGTCCCTGATACATTTTTGATTACCATGGTATCTAGGAAATTTACTCTATCTGAACTGGAAGTAATTGTGAAAGATAATCCAGGCCAAGCTTGGTTTAAGACCTCAAAGAATTGATTCAATGACTCTGTTGTGCCGGTCCATATGCAAAATATGTCGTCTATATACCTTTTCCAGATTAAACTATGTGATCTGAATAAAGGGTGTGGATAAACCACTTCCTCTTCAAAACGGGCCATGTAGCTATTCGCATAAGGAGGAGCTACGTTTGACCCCATCGCTGTGCCTTTTGTTTGAAGAAAAAATTTATTTTGAAACATGAAAAAGTTTTGTGTAAGAACTATTGTCAATAATTGGATACAGAGTTCAATAATTTCTGGAGGTTTATGAGAGATGGTAAGTAGATGGCGTGCACTTGCAATACCTTCCTGATGTGGGATGGAAGTGTATAGATCTTTTACATCGAGGGATACCAGTATGGCTGTATCAGGTATTGGGCCCAGATTATGGATAGTTTGAAGAAAATGAACAGTATCGAGTAAATAGGATGGAGCCTGTCGTGTCAGAGGTGTGAAAATTTTTTCCAAAAAAATGGAAAGTGGTGACAATATGGATTCCGTCGAGGCTACTATTGGTCTTCCCGGTGGGTTCTCCAAGCTTTTATGAATTTTGGGTAAGACATAAAACACTGGGGTTATGGGGTTCTTTTTGGTAAGAAACTCTTTGGTTTTTGAGTCAATGACCCCGCGGGAAACAAAATCAGTCAGGATATCATTAATTAATTTACTCAGTTCACTAGTTGGATTACCACTAAGTTCAGTGTAAATTGTCACATCATTTAATTGTCGTAAGACTTCTGTTGTATAGGCTGTTTTGTCCATAACAACAATGGCTCCCCCCTTATCCGCTGGTTTTATAATAATTTGGTCATCATGGCGGAGGGTCTGTAAGGCCTGGAAGTCTGATGTGGACAGATTAGGTTGGTAATGAAGTTTCCCACTCTCTATGTCCTGTCGTAATTTAAGAAAGGCTTGATCTATGAAATTGACGAACGTTTCCACCGCATGTGAGTTCTGTGGAGGTCTATAGGTGCTCTTATTGCGTAAGTCAAGATCTGAGATAGAAATTAACGATTGAGGTATAGATGTATCAGCAGGAGATGTATCAGTGTTGATGAGAAATGAACTGATAATCTTAGTCGGCGATAGAATCGATGTAGGTCCATGTCCATCATAAAGGAATCAAATTTATACGAGGGGCAGTAAGAAAGGCCCTTTTGTAATAAATTGTATTCCGTGATACTGAGTGTCCGGGAGGAGATGTTAATCACCAACGGGTAATTACCTGTGAGCGAGTGATCCTGGAGAGATCTGTGTCTCTTCTGTCCATGGCCTCTGCGGGTCTTCTTCTTCTGGAACGACGTCTTGGTCCTAAAAAATGTCCTTGTCTGGATTGGGGATCACGTCTATCGGACTCGGATCCCGAGGTAGAAGGGTCATTAGAAGAATGAAAGTCAGATCTAGTATTAAAAGGTCTGGTGTTAGGTTTGTACTGCCACAGGTAAACACGGTTGTTGTCATAATCATCAGTGTCCCTCCTAAATTTCAGCCTCTTCCTATTTTCAGTATCACGTTTGTGTTGTTCAATGTTGTTGTTAATCTTATCCTTCATGTTCGTCAGTTCCTCTGATGTGCCTGCTGATGCCAATTGTGTTTCTATGTTGATAATTTTATCTTTAGTTGAAGAGATGGCGCCCTGTAAATGTTCGGCTGTCAGGGTCATAATATCCAGAGAGCATTTGTTTAATATCTGTTCAAATTTTTGACAAAATTCAGGGGAATCACTGAATAGAGTCGGACGAAGATTCACTCTAAGACCTCGTGGTATCATGTTGACACGAAGGTATTCTGTCAAAGTAGCATAATGTAGTTCATAGCTGACTTGGTGACGCAGTTCCCTCTCCAAGTCCCTTCCTCTGGCCTCGCGTGGTGGAGTTTTCAGAAAGTCGCTGGGGAGATGCAACTTAGACAAAATATTACTCCTCTCGTCAGGGTTATATGAGAAGATATTAGATGTCATAGTGACAGTGTGCACACGCAAGGGTGAGTATAATATAGTAATATAGCGTGGCACTACCGTGGAAGGTGCTCAAGTAGGAACCCAACCCAGTGACAATGTAAAGAAAAACTTGGCACTCAACTTTATAGGTAAAGGGGGAAATTTATTGCAGTCAAATCAAAACAACGTTTCGGTCCCATCCGGACCTTCATCAAAGTACTGCAGACAATAACAATGAAGAAAAATTATAATAAACATACTATGGTATACGTAATTTTGAGGAAACACTTATAATAACATAATGTGAGAGAAGTCTCAAGAGAAAAAGACTGAATATAGCATGGTCAGTCAATATTTTCGTAACAAAAGTTGCGACATGTGGACATAAAATAAACATGTAAAATAAAATGAAAGGAAAAATAAGGTAAATAAGAGGGGGGCCTACCCGACTGCTTGATGAGTAGAAATCTCATTGAGCGATTAGATTATGTCCAAAGCATATATTTATGATCTATGGACTAATGAGGTGTTTATTTCAGTGAGCAACCACAAAATTCATAGAATATTGTAAAATATTATATACACGAATACCTTCGTGTCAACATGATACCACGAGGTCTTAGAGTGAATCTTCGTCCGACTCTATTCAGTGATTCCCCTGAATTTTGTCAAAAATTTGAACAGATATTAAACAAATGCTCTCTGGATATTATGACCCTGACAGCCGAACATTTACAGGGCGCCATCTCTTCAACTAAAGATAAAATTATCAACATAGAAACACAATTGGCATCAGCAGGCACATCAGAGGAACTGACGAACATGAAGGATAAGATTAAGAACAACATTGAACAACACAAACGTGATACTGAAAATAGGAAGAGGCTGAAATTTAGGAGGGACACTGATGATTATGACAACAACCGTGTTTACCTGTGGCAGTACAAACCTAACACCAGACCTTTTAATACTAGATCTGACTTTCATTCTTCTAATGACCCTTCTACCTCAGGATCCGAGTCCGATAGAAGTGATCCCCAATCCAGACAAGGACATTTTTTAGGACCAAGACGTCGTTCCAGAAGAAGAAGACCCGCAGAGGCCATGGACAGAAGAGACACAGATCTCTCCAGGATCACTCGCTCACAGGTAATTACCCGTTGGTGATTAACATCTCCTCCCGGACACTCAGTATCACGGAATACAATTTATTACAAAAGGGCCTTTCTTACTGCCCCTCGTATAAATTTGATTCCTTTATGATGGACATGGACCTACATCGATTCTATCGCCGACTAAGATTATCAGTTCATTTCTCATCAACACCTGATACATCTCCTGCTGATACATCTATACCTCAATCGTTAATTTCTATCTCAGATCTTGACTTACGCAATAAGAGCACCTATAGACCTCCACAGAACTCACATGCGGTGGAAACGTTCGTCAATTTCATAGATCAAGCCTTTCTTAAATTACGACAGGACATAGAGAGTGGGAAACTTCATTACCAACCTAATCTGTCCACATCAGACTTCCAGGCCTTACAGACCCTCCGCCATGATGACCAAATTATTATAAAACCAGCGGATAAGGGGGGAGCCATTGTTGTTATGGACAAAACAGCCTATACAACAGAAGTCTTACGACAATTAAATGATGTGACAATTTACACTGAACTTAGTGGTAATCCAACTAGTGAACTGAGTAAATTAATTAATGATATCCTGACTGATTTTGTTTCCCGCGGGGTCATTGACTCAAAAACCAAAGAGTTTCTTACCAAAAAGAACCCCATAACCCCAGTGTTTTATGTCTTACCCAAAATTCATAAAAGCTTGGAGAACCCACCGGGAAGACCAATAGTAGCCTCGACGGAATCCATATTGTCACCACTTTCCATTTTTTTGGAAAAAATTTTCACACCTCTGACACGACAGGCTCCATCCTATTTACTCGATACTGGTCATTTTCTTCAAACTATCCATAATCTGGGCCCAATACCTGATACAGCCATACTGGTATCCCTCGATGTAAAAGATCTATACACTTCCATCCCACATCAGGAAGGTATTGCAAGTGCACGCCATCTACTTACCATCTCTCATAAACCTCCAGAAATTATTGAACTCTGTATCCAATTATTGACAATAGTTCTTACACAAAACTTTTTCATGTTTCAAAATAAATTTTTTCTTCAAACAAAAGGCACAGCGATGGGGTCAAACGTAGCTCCTCCTTATGCGAATAGCTACATGGCCCGTTTTGAAGAGGAAGTGGTTTATCCACACCCTTTATTCAGATCACATAGTTTAATCTGGAAAAGGTATATAGACGACATATTTTGCATATGGACCGGCACAACAGAGTCATTGAATCAATTCTTTGAGGTCTTAAACCAAGCTTGGCCTGGATTATCTTTCACAATTACTTCCAGTTCAGATAGAGTAAATTTCCTAGATACCATGGTAATCAAAAATGTATCAGGGACAATTTCGACAGACTTATATACAAAGCCCACAGATAGAAACAGTCTCTTACACTATGACAGCCTACACCCCCCGTCTACCAAAAGAGCTATACCTAGATCCCAATTCCATTGAGTATGGAAAATAGTCTCAGATCCTGTTGTGTCTGAGCGCAGAGTCAATGAGATGCACTCTAAATTTGAAGAACATGGATATCCACTAAACATATTGGATAAAGCAAAAAATCCTACCCAAAATCCACGTAAATCTGTACAGAACCGCATCCCTTTGGTACATACATTTCACCCGTATGTACACATTCTGCATCACCATATACGGAGACATTGGGGCATTCTAAAAACCGCCTACCCTAATGTGAAGGAGTTCAATAACCCCTTCTTACCCTGTTACAAACGTCCCAATAATATCAGGGACTCCTTGGTCAGAGCAGATTTAGGAACACAGGGCCATATCAAAAAACAAAGATTTCTTAACAAACCGAAGATGGGTACATATCCTTGTTTACATTGTACGCAGTGTAACAATGTAATTAAAGGGGACACATTCCTCCACCCACACTCAGGCAAAAAATATCCAATCAAAGATTTCGCTACCTGTGACTCTTCCTATGCTGTTTACCTAATTAAATGTCCCTGTGGGCTATTATATATAGGTGAGACAACGCAGCCAATCAAGGATAGAATTTCTAAGCATAAGTCTACCATTCGCTGTAGAAATATGTTGTTACCTATACCTTTCCATTTTATTACCAAGGGACATACCATAGCACAATTAAAATTCCAAGTCATTGAACTGATCACGCCGTCTAGGCGAGGGGGTGACCGAATCCAATACCTAAAGAAAAGAGAGTCATACTGGATTCACCAATTGCAGACTTTATCTCCCCGAGGCTTAAATAGGGAGTATGATTTACATTCCTTCATCTAAATTCCATTTATCATATTTTACAGTAGATAGGATGGTAACCAAAGTATAATAATGATGTCACATTGTCATTTTTTTCTACTAATTTTACTATTTTCCCCCCACAGAGTCGCCTATATTGAATATGTGAATATATGAATATATAAACTGGACCCTCCTCCTACCTAACCTCTGGACCCCTCCTATTTACCTACTCGACTGCTCTCTCATATATATCGCTCTAAAACAAATACAAGTAATTAATCAAGATCTAATGCTTTCCTTTTGCTCCTTAATGGCGCTTGAAACGCAAATTGCAGCTGCTGGAACGCAAACAAAGTAGCACATGTCCCTCTTTTCCTCCCACCCAGCACCTCCACTTTAGGATTTATCCTTGGAACGCAATCTCGGGCGCTTGAACCGCAGAGGTGACGTCACATCCTGTGACACACTTCCGGTCAGCGCTGGATCGGTATCCCCGCCCCCAGCACATAAATAAGCAGCATTTCTCACCGGGCACTCACCTGAACAAGCGGTGGATGCCGCGTTCGGTATAGACCCGTGTGTGACAAGCTCTCAACAGCGGTAAGCATTATATAGGAGCACTTTAATAGCGATCACATTCTTCCCACAGCACAGTTTATTTACCATACCATGTTTCCACAGCCTGGGGCTAACAAGTAGGACCTTCCCTGGTTCACCCATTCTATTTAGTAAGCAATTTTGTGATCCTCTCTTCTCATCACTCACTAATCTTTACTCATATATTATAATATTTTATTTTGCCATACCTATTAGGTATTCACCACATCTTTGATATATTGGGTATAATCCAGCGGACACTGGTCAGATTCACTGCAAGGTATATTTAAAGTGCCATATACTTATATCAAATAGACACTTAAGGTCTCGCATGAATTCACTGGCACATTCTAATTTCTTGCTAACAGGCAATATCCTGATTATATTGATTGACAATTGCCCGGGTCTGTCTCTTGATTCCTTTAAAGGTATGTTCTCTGCATTCCAGCAGAATGTATCGGTTTTTTGATATATTTTTCTATATATTTTACAATATTCTATGAATTTTGTGGTTGCTCACTGAAATAAACACCTCATTAGTCCATAGATCATAAATATATGCTTTGGACATAATCTAATCGCTCAATGAGATTTCTACTCATCAAGCAGTCGGGTAGGCCCCCCTCTTATTTACTTTATTTTTCCTTTCATTTTATTTTACATGTTTATTTTATGTTCACATGTCGCAACTTTTGTTACGAAAATATTGACTGACCATGCTATATTCGGTCTTTTTCTCTTGAGACTTCTCTCACATTATGTTATTATAAGTGTTTCCTCAAAATTACGTATACCATAGTATGTTTATTATAATTTTTCTTCATTGTCATTGTCTGCAGTACTTTGATGAAGGTCCGGATGGGACCGAAACGTTGTTTTGATTTGACTGCAATAAATTTCCCCCTTTACCTATAAAGTTGAGTGCCAAGTTTTTCTTTTACATTGTCACTGGGTTGGGTTCCTACTTGAGCACCTTCCACGGTAGTGCCACGCTATATTACTATATCCAACCCGGGATCAGACTGCTGAATCAGTGGCACAGGCTATTTGCACAGACTTCATTCAAGTGTACGGCTGCCCTAAGAGAATTCACTCTGATTAAGGCACCTGTTTCCAGGGGTGAGTAATGGAGAACTGTTCCACTGTAAACAGATTGAAATATCTCGGACGAGCCCTAAAAGCCCAAGGGAAAGGAGCTTGTGAACGGTTCAACTGAACCTTGATTCAGATGCTGGGGGATGTTAAAAGAAGACAGAAAAGTTCGGGTGGCCTGAGTTTGTGGATGAACTAGTTTGGGTGTACAATAATGAGTACATCGCACCATTGGATATGCCCCATATACCCCGGCTGTTTGGCCAAACAAGGAGAGAAACACTGAGTGGAGTTGGATCCGAGGAGGACCACCCGCGGATGGGGGGTGTCCACCTGGGTATGAGAATATCGTCACTGTTTGCAAACTACATCGGCTT